>CM053029.1:164928199-165150699 GCA_028564925.1 Lithobates sylvaticus
CCGAGTCAGTCACATTATTCTCTGCACCAGAGGTGCTTACACTCAAATGCCCTACTGCAGTCATATTATTATTATTATTATTATTATTATTAATAATAAATCTTTAGCTATGACATATTATGCAGTGCTGTACAGAGAACACTGATCTAGTCACATTATTCTCTGCACCAGAGGAGCTTACACTCGAATGCCCCCACCCCAGTCATATTATTATTATTATTATCAATAATAATAATAATAATACATGTTTATATAGCTCTGACATATTGTGCAGTGTTGCGCAGGGAACACACAGCCATTCACATAACTCTGCACCAGAGGAGCTTACATTCTAATGTCCTACCACAGTCATATTATTATTATTATTATTGTATATATTATTATTATATATATATTATTGTATATATTTAGATAGCTCTGACATATTATGCAGTTCTGTACAGAGAACACTCAGCCAATAACATTATTCTCTGCACCAGTGGAGCTTACACTCAAATGCCCTACCACAGTCATATTATTATTATTATTTCTTATTATTTGTTTCTATAGCTCTGACATATAGGGGTTGATTTACTAAAGGCAAAAAGACTGTGCACTTTCCAAAATGCAGCAGTTGCTCCAGAGCTTAGTAAATGAGCAGAAGCTCTGTTGACTTTCATCATCCAATCATGTGCAAGCAAAAATGCTGTTTTTCATTTATTTCCTTGCACGTGATTGGGTATTATTTGCAAAGTGAAGCTTTGTCTCAATTAAGGTGGAAGTCCCACAAATTTTTTTTTTTTTTAAAGTGAGCAGCTACAAATACTGCAGCTGCTGACTTTTAAAATAAGGACACTTACCTGTCACAGGGTCCAGCAATGTCGGCACCGAGGCCGAACCGTCCCTCAGTCCTCGGATGCTGCCGCCGCCATCTTTGGTGAGGTAATCAGGAAATGAAGTCTTTCGGCTTCACTTCCTGGTTCCCTACTGCGCATGCGCGAGTCGCGCTGTGCAATCCGAATGGTCCCTGCTGTCTCTGGGACCCGTGTGTCCCAGCAGACAGCATGGGAGGACAGGAAGAGGTGTAGACTCCCGTGGGAGTCTATGCCCGGAAGTGGGTGCAATACCTGTCTTAGACAGGTATCTGCACCCCCCTGAAAGGTGCCAAAAGTGACACCGGAGGGGGGGTTCCGAAAAGCGGAGGTTCAATTTTTGTGTGAACCTCCGCTTTAATAACCTCTGAAGCAACTGCACTTGCAGAGTGCAATTGCACTTTGCAAAGTGCACAGTTTATTGGCCTTTAGTAAATCAACCCCATTCTACAGTGTTGTACAGAATACACTGAGCCAGTCACATCATTCTCTGCACCAGAGGAGCTTACATTCTAATGTTCTACCACAGTCATATTATTATTATTATTATTATTATTATTAATAATAATAATAATGAATGTTCATATAGCTCTGACATATTATGTAGTGCTGTACAGAGAACACTGAGTCAGTCACATCATTCTCTGCACCAGAGGAGCTTACATTCTAATGTCCCCACCACAGTCATATTATTTTTATTATTATTATTATGAATAATATTATGAATATTTTTCATGTTCGCGCCCCATAGACTTTAACGGTGTTCGCGTGTTCGAGCCACCCCTAGTCAGGACTCTTTACGGCTCTATCTTGGACACCTCGCTGCTCATTTTGGTTATTTGTTTATGCCTTTGCTACTAAACAATATTGTGTTTTGTGACTGTTTTGCTATGTTGTGATTTGTGTAATTTCATACAGTTGCTGCCTTTTGTATGCAGTCTATTTGTATTTCTATGTACAAAAAAGAAGAAGATAACCATGTGAGCCCTGAGATAGTGATAACGCTAACCCTTACTCTAAACCACAGTTTTACCCCAACTCTTACCCTAGTTCCAGTTGAAATGCCCAACTCTACACCAACACTAGCGATAACCCTAATAAGAAATCCCAACTCTAGCCTTAACTATCCATAACTCTAAACCCAACACTAACGCCAAACCTGGCACTAACCCCAATTCTAAACCCAACATTATGCCAAACTCTAACCCCAATACTACCCCTAAGACCCCTTTCACACTGGAGGCGTTTTTCAGGCGCCACAGCGCTAGAAATAGCGACTGCATAGCGCCTGAAAAAAGCCTCAGCTGCAACCCCAGTGTGAAAGCCGAGTGCTTTCACACTGGGGCGCTGCGCCGGCAGGATGTCACAAAAAGTCCTGCCAGCAGCTTCTTTACAGCGGTGTAGGAGCGGTGAATACACCACTCCTCCAACGCTCCTCCACCACTCCTGGCCATTGAAAACAATGGGGTAACGCAGCCATACTGCCAGCAAAGCGCCACTGCAGCGGCATTTTGCGAGCGGATTTAACCCTTTTTCGGCCGCTGGGGGGGGGGGTTAAGACTGACTCAGCAGCCCCGCCTGGGTCTTCATCTGCAGTCATGATTCTGTAAGTTACATTATCACTGCATAGTCCTGACCTGCCCTATGCCACCCCAACCTGTCCTATACAACCCCAACCTGCTTATGCGACCCCAAACTGACCTATGCCACCCCAACCTGCCCTATACTACCCTAACCTGCCCTATACCACCCTATACTATGATTTACAGGGGCCGTTTGGGGGTACGCCCCGTGACCATGCGCTGCCTGCAGGGCGCTGGGCAGGATAGATAGATGGGGGGTTGACACCATGTTTTGCCGCACCAGGTGACACCAACCCTAGTGACGCCACTGCCTGGGAGTGTTTTCTTATTGTGTGGGGAATGGTTTAACTGTAGGAAGACAGAGATCCATGATCCTGCTTAGCAGAAACACAAGATCTCTATCTTCCTTACTAGTAGAACAGTAATCTGCCTTGTTTACATAGGCAGACCACCATTGTGCCTCTCTCGGAATGATCGCTGGGTTCCCGGCGGACATCCAGTCTGCTGGACCCACTGATTGCCTCCCGCTGTGTCCAATCACAGCAGGAGCAGGTCGCCGGCAACGTTCGCACTCCATACTCGAAGAAAAAAATCACGTACAGGTACGCGATTTTACGCTTAAGGGCCACCCTGCCGCAGTATATGTACGTAGGGCGGTCCTTAAGCTGTTAACATTTGACTTCAGAGTGAATGGACTTTCCTTAATCAAAACCACATACACTGTTAGATATTTGTTCATTTGAATTGAATTCTTAGAATTTTATAATCACTGCAGTTGCAAATAAACACCCCAATATTGATTGGAGAATCAAATGAACATTCATAAAACAAAGATTTTCTGACCAAATTCTACTAGTGTATGACCAGCTCTACTGTAACCAGTTCCTCGGTTTCTAATGTCATATTCCCAGCTAATAGAGGGTGTTTTTTTAACACAAGAACAAATCCAAGGTTGTTGAAAGGAGCTTCCCTAATGCCTAGTACACACAATGAGAATATTGGACGAAAAAAAAGCACATTCAGGGCGATCGTCCGATAATCTATTCGTTAGTACACAGCTTTCGACAGCCGATCAGGACAGATCATTTTTGTAACTTTAGAAACCTATTCGTTTTTTAATATGAGATTGGCTTGCAAAAAAAAAAAAGACGATCATTCATCTGATATTCTCATTGCATGTATGAATCTTAATCCTAGTACATGAGCTATATAAAGCCAATTTCACCCTTAAAGTGTTTTAAACCCACAACAGTAAAATCAGTCTGTATATGCAGTAAAGCATGCTTGTTATACTCACTGTGAAACCTAAGGGGTTAATCCTGGGCATTGTGTAAAGAGGCTGTTTGATTATGTCTTCTCTGATCCTCCCATTCTTCCACAGTCCCAATCAATTTCCTGATAGAACAGAGCCTTGGGGGCACTATGCACATGCTTAGTTTGATGTGTATTGCTAGAGAGTTTCTTTTTTTTTCTTGGGAGGGTGCATGTGATCAGCACAGGGCCAATCAGCACTGTTCATACAGTGGGTCAGTGGTCCTACAGCCTCATAGAACAGTCAGTGGAGAATGAAAACTCCTCCTACAAGCTTTACCCAGACACTGATAGAAGTCACAAGACTGCTATATACTGCTGATGAGAAAAAGATATTTAGCAGTTTATATTTACTAAAATAATTGCATTTCCATGTTCTGTGTACTGTGGGAGACCAGATATAGTGAATGCAGGGTCCTGGGTTTAGTAACACTTTAAGCCTAGTACACATGGGGCGAATGTCGGGCAGCACTGGCCAGTTCAATAGAAGCCAACTGACATTCGGCCTGTGAGTACTGCCGCCTGTCGATAGCTCTCGATCAGCGCTCTTATGCCGCGTACACACAAGCGTAATTTCGGCCAGCAAAAGACTTATGAGAGCTTTTCATCAGAAAATGTGACCGTTTGTATGCTCCATCGGACATTTGCTGGCTGAATTTCCGCCTGCAAAATTTTGAGAGCATGTTGTCAATTTTTCCTACGGAAAAAGTTTCTATCGGAAATTCCGATCGTCTGTAGCAATTCCGACACGCAAAATTCCTACGCATGCTCGGAAACAATTTGACGCATGCTCGGAAGCATTGAACTTAATTTTCGCGGCTCTTCATAGTGTTGTACGTCACCGCGTTCTTGACGGTCGGAATTTGGTGTGACCATGTGTAGGCAACACAAGCTTGAGTGGAGGAGCAGCAGGGGAGAGCCCTCCAAGCAGTCAGTTTTTTTTCGTTTAGCCCCACTGTGTTGAACGAAAAAAACAAACAAATTGTGTGTACTAGGCTTTAAAGTGGTTCTTCACCCATTTCATTTAGTAAATCTCTTTGCCTTCCAAATCAGGCAAAGAGTACTAAATGAAATGTGTTTTTTTTTTTACTTACCTTGTAATTGATGACTTCCGGTCTTCTGTCTCTTCGGGGGTGGGCGGGGTCTCTGCGTCGATCGTCGTCAGGCCGCACTGGGATCTGGTGTCATTGTTCCCAGGAGTCAGTGCGGACATCTTCCGAAATCTCACGAGATTTCGGCCACATCTTCCGAAATCTCGCGAGATTTCGGACACATCTTCCGAAATCTCGTGAGATGTCGGCAGATGTGCCGTTACTGCGCACGCGCGAGTAACGGCGGTGCATGCTGGGCCATCTAAAGTGCCTGTGGGGGTTTCACATGCCCACAGGCAAGATGGCCCCCAGCACAAAAGAAGAAGATGAAGAACTTCATCGGACGAAAACCGGCGGCGATCGAGATGGAAGATGGAACAGGTAAGTCCCCCAATTGAGCTATATGCCCTTGGCATATAGCCCAAAAAAAAAAAAAAACGGGTGCAGAACCGCTTTAAGCTGGTCATACTTTATGCAATATTCTTTCCTTCAACCACAAGTTGAAGCAAAGAAAATCGCTCGATTTCCCCATTAACACAGTCAGTGGTGATGGGGGAATCCCTCCCACTGTGCTATTGTATTCTCATAGTGGGAGGTTTCCCCATCAGAATACAATGTATACTGCTGCCAGCTATAGCTCAACAGGCTGGTTGTTGATTGATAGATCAACTTCAGTACAATCAGTCTGCCCATAGATGGATCTGGCCGAATTTCGATCTGTCTATGGTCGGCTTTAAAAACCACCAGAAAGTCCTCATATATTCTGTCTCATTGACACCAATGAATATAGCCAAACTGCCAATATATCAGCAAAGTGAACATTCACAATTTCATTCATTCTAATGCCGCGTACACACGATCGGATTTTCCAACAACAAATGTTGGATGTGAGCTTGTTGGCTGAAAGTCCGACCGTGTGTATGCTCCATCGAACATTTGTTGTCAGACTTTCCGCCAGCAAATGTTGGCTAGCAGGTTCTCAAATTTTCCACCAACAAAACGTTGTTGTCGGAATTTCCAATCGTGTGTACACAAGTCCGACGCACGCTTGGAATCAAGCAGAAGGAGCCACACTGGCTATTAAACTTGATTTTTCTCGGCTCGTCATACGTCTTGTACGTCACCGCGTTCTCATGTTCATAATTGTTGGCCAACATTTGTGTGACCGTCTGTATGCAAGACAGGTTGGAGCCAACAACCTTCGAACAAAATTCCACGGTTCTGTTGTCGGAAAGTCCGATCGTGTGTATGGGGAATAAGAGTTCCAGTCTTTTTTCAGTTTATTAAAAGTCAGCAGCTACAAAAAGTGTAGCTGCTAACTTTTAATAAACAGACACTTACCTGTCCCACGGTCCAGCGAAGTGGCCGCCCGAAGCCTCGCTCCTTTTCCCCTCCTCTCTGCGGCGCCATCATTGCAACTGAGACAGCTTGCGGCTTCACAGCCTGGCGCGCACAGCGCATGCGCGAGTCGTGCTGCTTTTTCCTAGTGGCCAGGCAATCATCTGGGACCTGTGAAGTGTCCCAAAAGATTGCAGAGAGGGAGGGGCTGCCTAGGGGGAGAGGAGGAGTCACCTAGGCGGCCAAGAGCCGAAAGGAGGAAGTGGGACAGGAAGTACCTGTCTAAACCAGGTACCCACCCCCCAAAAAAATGACATGCCAAATGTGGCATGTAAGGGGGCGAGGAGTGCTTAAAGCGGAAGTTCCATTTTTGGGTGGAACGCCCCTTTAACAGTGAAATATAATGAAATGCCATGTGATAAAGCTTTTGTTACTATTTACAATGTAGCAAATTATTGGTGCAGAGAAACCTGCAGCAAAATAATGCAATCTGCAGCAGACAACCCACTTAGACTAGGTTCACGTTGGTGCGGGCTGCGGGAAAGCGGGTAATCCCTTCCGCACCCACTGAAGAAAACCGCAATGCAGTTCAGGATGATGCGTGGGGGTACCATTTATCCTATTGGCATCCCCACGCACTGGAAAGTGTGGTGCAGTTTCCCGCACACTCTGTGGTTTTCCTGCAGCCGCGTTTTCTGAAAAGGTGCAGGAACCTTTTCCCTGTGTTTTCAGTAGGTACATTCATATGAATAGGCTACTGTGCCCCGAGCAAACGCAACCGCGAGGTAACCGCGTAGATGTGATCCAGGCCTAAGGGGGTGCTGGAGGTGGTAAAATAACTTTTACCCAGTGGCAGCCGCTCATAAGGGGCGCCCCACCCCTAATCCATGCGCCCGGCCCCTAATCTCGATGCTGGGCACCGGACGCATTGATTTCAATGTTTTTTTTTTTGTTTTGAAGCACATGATAAGAGCCTGAGGCTCTAATTGGCTTCAAAAAGTGCGGGCGCGGGGCACAGTGCCCCCTCTTGTGTGACAATTAATATTCGCTAATGTCTTCCTGCTTCTCCTCCCAGCCAATCAGGAAGCGGGTCCTTAGACCGGATTGGCCGGTGTTCTATCACGAGCAGTCCGGCTATCACCAGGTGTCCGAAGTGTACTGCGCATGCGCAGTACAGAGCATGAAGGTTTTAGAAAAAAATTGTCGGAAGATGAACGGCGCCTGCGCCGTGAGTCGAGGTGAAGGGCCCACCATGCAAGCGGACATAGGGTTAGTCAAACTTAGAGGGCCCCTCGCGGCTCGCTTTGTTCGCCATGCTTCGGGCACGTTCGCCACGCATGCGCAGTACACATCGGACACTTTGTGATGGGGGACGGCTAATGATAGTACACCGGGAGTCCCATAACCCGATTGGCCGGGAAACCTAAGACCCGAATGGCCGGGAAGAGAAGCAACCACGGGACTCGAGAGGAGATGCAGGGGGGAAGCCGCGACCTGGGCTGTGGCGATTGAGCAGGCGATCGATCAATGCAGGGGGGGGTGGAAAAAAAAATTGAACACCAGCCGCCGCTGCTTTTAGCCCTCATGTACACAGATGGTGAGAAGCTAAAAATATGCTGGGCATAAAATTATGTGGGTTTTCCCAAATTCAGGAGCCGCAGGTGGCGCGTATAACCTGCTATACAAGTGAATGCTGGTATGAGTGTCTACAATGTATTTCCTGAGCACAAAACATCCACATTTGGAAATATGTTATATGCATATGTGCGGTTCATTTCCAATGTACACAACATTTTGCAACAAATATCTGTGGATCCCTTCTACCTATTCACACCTGTACAAGTAATGTACATAAACGCACATTGCTCGTGTGTTTTGGGGAAGGGTCCAGTCATTTCCAATGTACCCGAATTGCAATGAATAAGAAAAAACACACCAACCAACTGAACTGCAACATAAACATGTCACCTTCATTGTTGTACAGCAGAAAAAAAATAGGTAATGTGTGTTTTTCAATATTCAATATGTGTCAAAGTATGAAGACGCACACATGTAGTAATGCGTATTAAATTATGTGTCAGTGTAACATTTCCAGGTATCTACTAGCGCTCACTCTCTCATAGCGCTACCCCTGGCAAGGCCTTCATCTGCTTTTCTCTCCAGAAGGAAGGTGCCATCTTTTTTCAGACATCATCCAGGATCACCATGTACTTTGTGGACTGAGATGCCGGCTCAGAGATTATATGACCATGTTATTCCTGGTGCCTGTGCCATTCTTGGCTATGTTCAGAAATATGTGACACAGATGGATTAGCCGCTGATGCAGCCTCTCAACTTGCTACAAAGTTAAAATGTTGCAATCTGATCACTGGGGGGGGGGGGAGAAGAGAGTGAGGAAACGCTTCTTCCTGCCTGCAGCAGACTGATGTGCCGCCATCTACAGAGAATATATAGGTTGTGCTGTTCAGTGTATAGGAGGACAAGGAGAGACAGAGGCCCTAGAGAATAAATTGAAACATTTTTTATCTCACACGATATTTGCACAGCGGTTTTTTAACCACTTCAATACAGGGCTTTTAAACACCCTTCCTTACCAGACAACTTTTTGCGATTCGGCACTGCGTCGCTTTAACTAACAATTGCGCGGTCGTGCGACGTTACACCCAAACAAAATTGACGTCCTTTTTTTTCCCACAAATAGAGCTTTCTTTTGGTGGTATTTGATCACCTCTGCGGTTTTTATTTTTTGCGCTATAAACAAAAGAAGAGCGACAATTTTGAAAAAAAAAACACAATATTTTTTACTTATTGCTATAATAAATATACAATTTTTTTTTAAAAAAATATATTTTTTTCCTCAGTTTAGGCCCATACGTATTCTTCTACATATTTTTGGTAAAAAAAATCGCAATAAGCGTATATTGATCGGTTTGCGCAAAAGTTATAGCGTCTACAATATAGGGGATAGATTTATTGAATTTTTTTTTTTTTTTTTTACTAGTAATGGCGGCGATCTGCGATTTTTTTTTTCGTGACTGCGACATTGCGGCGGACACTTCGGACACTTTTGACACATTTTTGGAACCATTCACATTTACACAGCGATCGTTGCTATAAAATTGCAATGATTACTGTGTAAGTGTGACTGGCAGGGAAGGGGTTAACACTAGGGGGCGCTGTAGGGGTTAATGTGTTCCCTATAGAAGTGATTCTAACTGTGGGGGGAGGGGACTCAAGGGGAGGAGACCGATCATGTGTTCCTCCGTACTGGAATCACATGATCGGTCTCCTCCTCGCTGACAGGACGTGGAGCTGTGTGTTTACACACACAGCTCCACGGTCCCGCACGGTCCCGTTGTTTTAACAGGCAATCGCAATCGCAATCGCAATCGCACGCGCGCCCCCCATGCGGCCGGGACTGCGAGGACGTCATATGACGCCCACCCAGGATGGTAGATCCACCTTGTGGGCGTCATATGAGCATAAGGCGGTGTTGAAGTGGTTAAAATATAAAATATGAGTAAACAGGTACCAAATGTGTCACGTTTTAAAATTGCACATGCCCATGCAACAGCGACAAATGTAAATTTTACTATCCATAGGTGACGCTTTAACCACTTCTGGACCGCCTTCTGCACATTTACTGCGGCAAGGCATCCTGGCTGTGCGAAATGACGCACCTGTACGTCGCTTCGTCAGTAGCCTCTGGCGGTGCGCGCATGCTGATTGAATAGTGGGGGAGCCAGTCAGCGGGTCCGGCGGACACGATGTTTGTCTGCCACCTGCGATCGCTCCCCAGAGAGGCAGAACGCCGATCTGCCTATGTAAACAAAGCAGATCGCCGTTCTGACAGGGGAGAACATAGAACATGCTAAGCAGGAGCATGGATCTCTCTGTTCCCCCAGTCAGAGCAATCCCTGTAATCCCCAGTTAGTAAGCACCCCCTAGGGACACACTTAATCCTTTGATCGCCCCTGGTATTAACCCCTTCCCTGCCAGTGTCATTAGTACAGTAACAGTGCATATTTTTAGCACTGATTGCTGTATTTGTGTCACTGGTCCCCAAAAAAGTGTCAGTCAGGTGTTTGATTTGTCCGCCGCAATGTCGCAGTCCCGCTAAAAAACGCTGATCGCCACCATTACTAGTAAAAAAAAGAAATAAATAAAAAATCCATTAAAAATTTCCCATCATTTGTAGACGCTATAACTTTTGCGCAAACCAATCAATATGCGCTTATTGTGATTTATTTTTATTTTTTTTACCAAAAACATGTAGCAAAATACACATTGGCCTAAGTTGATGAAGAAATTAGATTTTTTTTCAATTTTATTATTTGATCTGTATTATAGCAAAAAAATTTAACCACAGAGGTGATCAAATACCACCAAAAGTAAGCTCTATTTGTGGGAAAAAAAGGACATCAATTTTATTTGGGTACAGTGTCGCATGACTGCGCAATTGTCCGTCAAAATAATGCAGTGCCGTATCTCAAAAAATGGCCTGGTCATGTAGGGGGTAACCTTCTGGGGCTGAAGTGGTTAAAAGCCTCTACAGGTTATCACATTAGATTTACAGAGGAGGTCTGTTTGCTACAATTACTGCCCAGGATCCAACGTTTACGGTGATATTTCACATGTGCGGGACGATTGCTGTTTGCGTGAGGGCGGGATTAAAGCATGCGTTCGCCTTTGCGCGCAAGCATGGGAGGACGGGGGCACTTAACATTTTTTTTTTTTACTATTATTTATTTATTTATTTTACATTCATAGTTTCATAGTTTCATAGTTAGTAAGGTTGAATAAAGACATCAGTCCATCCAGTTCAACCTGAGCGAGTGTCTACAATTGTCCCCATCCCTGTACATTGCACACTCACATCAGTCCCTACCCTCAAGGAGCCCACAATCCAAGGTCCCCATTCATATACTAGGGCCAATTTTTGGACAGAAGCCAATTAACCTACCTGCATGTCTTTGGATTGTGGGAGGAAACCGGAGTACCCGGAGGAAACCCACACAGGCACAGGGAGAACATGCAAACTCCAGGCAGGAAGTGTCGTGGTTGGGATTTGAACCAGCGACCCTTCTTACTGCTAGGTGAGAGTGCTAACCACTACACCACTGTGCCGTACATTGTTGCTTTAATTTTTTAATTTATTTTTGATCACTTTTATTGTTGTCACAATGAATGTAAACATCTCTTGTGACAGGTACTTTAGGGGAGGACTAGGGTCTATAAGACCCCAAATCCCTCCTCTGCACTTAAAAGCATTCCAAACACCAAGATCTGTGCTTTTGAATACTTTTGATTTAAAAAAAAAAATGGCGCTGATGGATTCTGAGTAAACTGGAAGTGATATCATGTCATTGAATGAATGAATTGTCATTGCTTCCAGGTTACAATTACGATCAGCCAATTAAAGCTGATCCCGGCTTCGCTTGGCTGTCTGGCCAGCCGGCAGATGTGTCGGTGGGATGGGAGAGCCGGAGACCCGTGGAAGGACGTCCCCTCCCGCTGCTTGTAATAGCAATCGAGTGGCTGGTTAGCTGCATCATCCATCCCGGTATAACTACCGAAAGTCCAGTGACGTACAAGGTACGTAACTTTAAAGGAAGTGGTTACATTTTCCTTCTTACCCACTAGCCGACCAGCTACTGCAGTTATACTGCGGCTGGTTGGCTCGGCTGGGCAAATTGCACGCGCCACCGTGTGTCCCCGGAGCCGATGCGCATTCTCTCAGGGGAGAGGAGAGAGATCATGTGTTCCTACTAAGTAGGAACACCGATCTCTCTCCTCCCCTAGTCAGTCCCATCCCCCCTACTGTTGGAACACAGTTAACCCCTTGATCGCCAAGCGTGAATAAGTATATAGTGCGGCGATCAAAGTGTTCAATAGTGATTATTAAACATATACTGTGAAATAATATATAATAATAGAAAAAATTCTTTAAAAATGATATATCACCAAAATAAATAAATATAAGTGACCAATAGTGGAACTATATTCCATATAGAATATCCATTAAATTACAAATGGTGAAATATACTGATTACAGACAAAACGTGACTGAATTGAGACCATCACAAATAAACAGTATAGTGTCTCAAAATATAAAAATAATTGTTATAAAAATCAATATTACACCATAATAGTGACTTAAGTGAATACAGTAAAACATAAAGTGACTTGTGCGGCTTGTCTGATGTACTCCGTCACCGATTAATGGAAGGCTTACCGACTATCGTGGACTCAGGTAGGCTTACGCCATATGAGTCAAAATTGCTGTATGGTGTTTGCAATACACCGATGTGGGCAGTTGTTCCAATTTGTGATGTCTGGTAACCGACGACAAGACTATGCGTTGAGTGGTTGATGGAAAGTAGGAGTGGTAGGCAGGTATAGTATGTGGCTCATCCCCCAATGGTATTACCAATAAAGAGAAAATTAGACCATAGCGTAATACCGTCAAGCAAGTTAAAATTTAATGAACATATAAAATGGGTACTCACATGTACAAAAGTTTATTTAGGCATGTATGAAAAGAAATTGGCAGCAGTGGCATCAGCAAGTCTTTCTCCCGACGCGTTTCGCCTTAATGTTAACCCCCTTCCCTGCCAGTGTCATTTATACAGTAATCAGTATCTATTTTGAGCTCTGATCGCTGTATAAATGTCAGTGGTATCAGCCTAAACTGAGGAAAAAATTATTATATGTTTTTTTTTTTTGGGGGGGGGGGGATATTTATTATAGCAAAAACTTCTAAATATTGTGTTTTTTTTTTGTTTATAGCGCAAAAAATTAAAACCGAAGAGGTGATCAAATACCACCAAAAGAAAGCTCTATTTGTGGGAAAAAAAGCCCATAAATTTAGTTTGGGTACAATGTCGCATGACCGCGCAATTGTCAGTTAAAGCGATGCAGTGCCATATCACAAAAAATGGCCTGGTCAGGAAGGGGGCAAATCCTTCCGGGGCTGAAGTGGTTAAAGCGGTATTAAGCCCAGAAGCAAACATTTATTATTGGCAGTTTACCAATTCTAATGCCCCTGTACACACGGTCGGAAATTCTGACCACAAAATCCGTCGTATTTTTTCCGACGGATTTTGTCCGACACTGGTGTTACACACGGTTGGACAAAGTTGTCGGAAAATCCGATCATTCTGAACGTGGTGACGTTCGTTGCGTACAACGGAACTACGTAGAGGCTAGTAACCAATAGCTTTGGTCTCGTAATTTGTTCTGAGCACACACGATCGGAAAAAGTCCGATCTGACTTTGTTGTCGGAAAATTTGAGAGCAGGATAGGACATTTTCCGTCGGAAATTCCGACTGTGTGTACGGGGCATTAGATGTAATGGCTGCATTCATCTTCTTTTTTAGGCTTTCTTTCGATTTTTCATCTGGTGATTTCACCAGCAAGTTTTGTTTTTTAAAAGCAGAATGTATAATGGATGAGACAAATCACTTAAAATTATATTAAAGGCAGATTTTTATTTTTTTATAACAAACATGTCATACTTACCTGCTCTGTGCAATGGTTTTGCTCAGAACAGCCCCTGATCCTCCTCGTCCCCGCCGGTGTTCTGTCACGAACAGTCCGGCTATCACCAAGCGTCCAAAGTGTACTGCGCATGCGCGGCGCATGCGCAGTAAGGAGCATAAAGATTTTCGGAAATTCTCGGAAGATGAACGGCGCCTGCGCCTTGAGTCGATGTGTAAGCCCCACCATCCAAGCGGACATAGAGCTACACAAACTTAGAGGGCCCCTTGCGGGCTCGCTTCACTCACCACGCTTCGGGCACGGCCTCGCTGCCCTCGGCTCTTTTATATTCTAACTCTATGTCCACTTGGATGGTTCATCTTCGGCAATTTTCAGAATCTGGGTGTCCTGTGTACCGTGCATGCGCAGTACACAGCGGACACTTTATGATGGGGGACGGCAAATGATAGTACACCGGCACTGCTGGCCCCTCCCTCCTGCTGAGTATCCCCATAGTAAGCAGCTGCTGTTCTGTGAGTCCATTCACACTCAGCGTAGCATGTGGCTTGGCATCGCTCTCGCTCTCTCCTCATTGGCTCACTGGCTGTCATTGCCAGTAGCAGAAGCCATCTAATGACTGATAAGCTGCAGTATAAAACATTTTTGGTTTAAAGTGATACTAAACCCTTTATTTATTTTTTAAATAACAAACATGTCATACTTACCTCCACTGTGCATTTCGTTTTGCACAGAGTGGCCCCGATCCTTTCTCCGGCGGCGTTAGTGGCTCTTCCCTGCATCAGAAAACCACCGTCCTAGGAGAAGCGCTCTCCATGGGGGTTTCCCGTGCGGGCGTGCTCCCGATTCAAGCTTTTGCTTCTATAGGCACAGAAAGCCGGACTTGACACGGCCCCGGTGCCCGCATCAATCGATTTGATTGACAGCAGCGGGAGCCAATGGCTGCGCTGCTATTAATCTATCCAATGAAGAGCCAGAAAGGGTGAGCGTGTCTCCGGTGTGGGAACGAATGGGATTAGGTGAGTAAAACGGGGAGGGGGGCTGCTCAGTGAGAGAAGTTTTTTCACCTTAATGCAGAGGACCCAGTCTAAAGGTTTTTATAGCAACCCCTGTGGATAGTAAAATTTACATTGTTTGTAATTTTAAAGTGTGACATGTTTGGTATCTATTTACTTGAAGTAACGTCATATTTTATATTTTACAAAACAATTTCTTTACATATTGTGTTTCTTTTGCATTAAAATTCAAAAAAGTGTATTTTTTCCTAAAAAAAATTGCATTTGAAAAACCGCTGCGCAAATACCATGTGATGTAAATGTGATATGCAAAACCCACCAATTTATTAGGGCATCTGCTTAAAATATATTTATATATTTGGGATTCTAAGTAATTTTCTAGCAAAAAAAAAAAAAAAAAAAAAGATTATTACATGTGAGCAAAAAGTGCCAAACAAAGCCTGGTTTTCAAGTAATCTGAAATGGTCAACACACCAAAAATGCAGCAAGAGGGACTTTTCACTTAGCACAGCAACAAAGGGCATAAGTATCAACAGGGCCTATTGAAAACAATGTATGTTGTGTTGTCGGTAGCTCTTCCCAGAGTGCACAGCAATGTGTCCCGTGAGACCGGGGCCCAAATATCTGTTTTTAAACCTTCAGCACTCCTTATTTTGGATCATTTACAAATCCTGTTCATGTTATCCTGGCTTATATGTTAATGTAAACAGAACTTCTGAGGATCCCATTTCATTCTTCTATGCTGAGTATCCAGCTAAACACAGAGCTGCAGCAGGAGGAAGATTCGTTTCTAATGTTGCCAAATATTTGGTGTCTCCACCCAGCTTACATGTAACAATAAGAGACATAAATAAATATGTGTGTGCAAGTAAATGTGTTTTATTTTTTTGCAGATTGCTCTTCCCCCTCCTCCTCTTCCTGCACTCAGGAGACGGATTTGGAGCCCCAGATTAATCCCCTGGCCGCAGCCAGCGCAGGCTGAGTGGGGGAGGTGTCGTGTCCTTGCAGCACTGGATTTGGTGTATAAAGTGGACCTGTCACCCCACATAGGTGACACAGGGAAATGGTCAACCGAACAACTACATTCTGCCCATTAGTTCACAAAGGAAGCAGTGACATCACAAGGGCATGTGCCACTGAGTCATGGCATTCACCCCTGTAAGTTTACCAGAGACACCATGTGACCAATGCCATGGCAATGGAGTCTTTAAAGAGGAGTGCCCACAAAAAAAATAAAAATTAAAAGTCAGCAGCTACAATACTGCAGCTGCTGACTTTTAATAATTGGACACTTACCTGTCCCGGGGTCCAGCGATGTGGGGGAACGAGACCCCCCCTCGTTCCCCGCTCCGCTTGGGGCACCGGCATTCTTAATGTGGGCACCCAGCTGTGGCTTCACAGCAGGGGCACCCACTGCGCATGCGCGAGCAGCGATGTGCGCCGTGATTCGACGCTCACTCATCTGGGACACATGACAGGTCCCAGATGACTGTGCGGCGCCTACGGGAAGTGATGTCATTGCCCGGGCAATGAAGGTGGCAGACTATGAGGGACCCCCTAGAAACAGGCATTTAGAGGTGAGTAAAAAATATGTTTTTTTCCAATAATTTTTTTTTGCTTTTTTTTATGATTTTTAAGCCACATTTTTTTTTTTTTGGTGGCAACACCACTTTAAGGATTGCTTTGTTAAACAATATTAAAACTGGACTGGCAGATACACCGATCACCCATAATATTATGACCACCCACCATAACCCATTAAGGAATGGACTCCACTAGACCTCAGAAAGTATGCTGTGGCAGCCTTTTTCAACCAGGGTGCCGTGGCACCCATAGGGGCCTTCTGAGCTCTTTTGGGGTGCCTTGGAAAAATGCAAAAATTGCCCAAAATTGTCAGCATGCTGGCAGGTGGACCTCGCCTGCCTATTTTTGTTACAAAGCCACGGTTTTTAATTTGTGCAGCATTACAACCTTGGGCACCATGTGAGCCAGCTGTTGGGATTCTAATAAATAGTGATGTCATAAATTGATAAGGAAGACATTGAGCACCTCAGGATGTCCTTGTTTGCCCTTCTCCGTCTGCATTGGGGTCACATTAGATGAATGAAGGAGGGAAACTGAGGGAGAAGAGAAACACTGGGATACTAGTCTGTACCAGAATGAAAATGTGTATAAAATAAATCATCTCTAATGATGGGTGTCCTATGTGTGTCGATGCCACTGCATTATGTAAAACTATTGGTTTCTTTTACATTTTATAGTGGGGTGCCTTGAGATTGTGCATAATTTTAAAGGGTGCCTTGACTGATAAAAGGTTGAGAAACACTGCTCTGTGGTTTCTGGCTCCAAGCTGTCAGTAGCAGATCCTTTAGGCTGGGTTCACACTTGAGAACGCAGAGGCTCATACAGGGCCGTTTTTTCCACTGGGCATGCTGGGCAGTTGCCCGGGGGCCCCACTTGTCTGGAGGGCCCCATCCAGGGCTGATCCTCAGTGCTGCAATCTGCTGCTTAAATTGACTGACTGCACTGGTTGCAAGTAAGTCTAACAATGTCTACTTAAGTAAGTTCAAGTTGTGCATCAAACACAGCCACTGTCTGTGCCCCTCAAAAGGGGCCACTGTGCCCATCAAAAGCAGCCACTGTGCCCATCAAAAGCAGCCACTGTACCCATCAAAAGCAGCCACTGTGCCCAACAAACGCTGCCACTGTGCCCAACAAACACTGCCACTGTGCCCATCAAACTCGTGTTATATTGTCCAAGCGTTGTGTTAATGTTTAAACACTGATTTTGTTGGAAGCACCAACAAATATAGCCTTATTGATAATTTGCATTTTTATTCTCGTGCGTGATCGTATAGACAGGGCCCCAGTGCTCTGTATGGCCCGGGGGCCTATAACGCTCTTAAGATGGCCCTGGGCTCATAGCAGGAGTCCGGTGCGTCTCCATTCACCGTTTCAGGTCTGATTTTTAGCACAAATTTTCGGCTGAATTCGGACCTGAAACAGACCAAAAGACGCACAGGACTCCTGTAAAATTTGCATCGGAAATGTGTGAACTGGCTCCATAGAGAACCAGTTACAATCTCCTGCTATGCAAATTGGATGCGGAGAAACCCCGCATCCAATTCGCATAGGTGTGAACCCAGCCTCAAAGTGTAACTAAACTCACAACAGTAAAAATTTGTCTATATATGCAGTAAAGCATGCTTGTTATACTCACTGTGGAACCTAAGGGGTTAATCCTCTGCATTGTGTAAAAAGGCTGTTTTATCCTGTCTTCTCTTAAAGTGGTTGTAAACCCCTCTGTGCAACTTGTACCTATAGGTAAGCCTATAATAAGACAACCGATAGGTACTGTAAATTTCTCCTAAAGGTGCGCCGTTTAGGACATATTTACCTTGTAGTGCGTCGATGATGTAATTGGCGCATGCGCTGTGAAGAAACGGCCCTCTGTGGCGTTTCTTCACTAACAAGTGCCGTGAATGCTGCTCCCGTACGCATGCGCGGGAGTGACGTCACGCGACTCCAACCAGTCACAGAGATGGAGTCTGCGGCCCCGGAAGGAAGAGGGACGTAGATGAATGCGGCCACCAGCGGTGATGCCGTGGGCTTCGTTTGCAGGTAAGTGCCACATAATGGGCTAGTATGCGATGCATTTACTAGCCCATTATGCTTTTACTTTGCAGGAAAATAAAAAAAGAGGAAGTAAAACTCATCAGGGTTTACTTCCTCTTTAACTTCCCCTTCTTCCACTGTCCCCAATCTATCTGCTGATAGAACAGAGCCTTGGGGACAAGCTACACATGCTCAGTTTGGTGTGTATTTCTAGAGAGTCACGACGCACAGGGACGGAGCTTTGTACTGTATCAAATTATTTCACATCCCTTTTGTCCCTAGTGTTGTCCAATGCCCTGCATGCAGTTTTATATTATACACTTAAAAGTGGGGTATGGCTGTATGTACTCTTCTTTCTGCCTGGAAACTTGAGAATGTCCATGGCATCCAAAAAGCGTCCCGTTATGTCAAAAGCGTTTTTTGACCAGCTAGAAAAAAGCGATAGTAAATAAGAATCACTTGCAGAATTGAGCGATAGTGATTCGTGGGAAAATTTGTCATCAGACACTGAAAGTGACGACAGAGACAATTCTGCAACTGAGAAAATTTCAGTGTTTTTGATTTGATTACATTATTTTGTAATTCTTTTATTTTCAAAGAAAGTGCATTCAACAGTCAAAAACAGACAACAGAGATACAAGTTAATAGTACTAGCATAAGGAACAGAAAGGGTCGTATAAGGTAATAAGCAGCTCAAACATAAAAAATCAAACATCAAGTATCAAATATATCAACCATATCAAAAATATCAAATATATCTAAGACCCCAGCAGTACACAATGAGGAATTTACAATAAGAAAGCACAGTTGAAAGACAAACAATGTGCGGAGCAGGGGTGGCTTGATTACATTATTGAATACATTTTATTATTATTATATTATTATTTTTGATAATTATTTATAGTTATTTATTATATTATAATTTATGATTTTGTGTTTCAAACTTTATCATACCCGGGATGTCTACTAGACTCTTGTTTGGACAGATTTAGGTGAGTTATTCCTAAGAATTACAGGCCTACAATATAAAGCGCCAAATTTCTATGCAAAACAATGTACCATTTTGAGATGCAAAAATCTGACATAATCATACCGCCAGGGAGGTTAAAGTGGTGGGCCACCCTGAAAAAAACAAAACTAGATAAAAATGTTAGTACAAATTTAACCTCCTAGGCGGTAATGCCGAGTCTGGCTCGGGTTCAGTTTTTTCTGCTGGGAGCGGTAACCCCGAGCCAGACTCGGGCTGCATTGCAGGATACAGGGGGGGAAGTTACTTACCTTTTCCCCTGGATCCTGCGATGTCTCCCCGCTGTGTGAGCGAGCCGTCTGCTCGCTCGATTCACACAGTGCCCGAATGCCGCTGATCTCTGTTCCCTGCGACGTTCCGACGCACGGGAGCGGAGATCGGCGCCAAATTCAAAAAAGTTTAAAAACACAACACACATACAGTACTGTAATCTTACAGATTACAGTACTGTATACAAAAAATACACATCCCCTTTGTCCCTAGTGGTCTGCCCAGTGCCCTGCATGTCATTTTATATAATAAAAAGAATTTTTTTTCTGCCTGGAAACTGGAGATTGTCCATAGCAACCAAAAAGTGTCCCTTTATGTCAAAAGTGGTTTTAGACCAGCTAGAAAACACCGCTAAAAAATTAGAATCACAATTTATCATCAAACAATAAATTTAATGACAGCGACTATTCTGCAACTGAGCAAATTTCAGTGTTTTTGATATGATTACATTATTGAATCATTTTTATATATATTTTTATTATATTATAATTTATGATTTTGTGTTTCAAACTTTATCATACCCGGGATGTCTACTAGACTCTGGTTCGGACAGATTTAAGTGAGTTATTCATAAGAATTGCATGCCTACAATATAAAAACGCCAAATTTCCATGCAAAATAATTGTACCGCTTTCAGCACAAAATTCCAGCCAGAATCATACCGCCAGGGAGGTTAAAATGAAAAAAAAATTTTTTTATTTTTTTACTTACCAGAAATGGCTGTTGCTAGGCAGATCGTCCTAATCTGCCTCTTCTTGCTCCGCGGTGATCTTCTGTTCTCTGCTCCGAGCACCGCCTTCTAGTGAATGGGGCGCGGTGTGTTATGGGAACTATGTCCCACAACACATCGCGTTCCCCATTCACAAATTAGACTCGCGCATGCGCAGTAGGCCGCGCACCGACTCGCGCATGCGCAGTTGGCCGCGCGCCGACTCGCGCATGCGCAGTAGGAAACGGGCAGCGCTCGCTGCTCGTTTCCCTTACTAAGGATGGTGGCGCTTGAACCGGATCGCCGAGGACATTTTTTTTTAGGTGAAACACCGCTTTAAAGGTATTCATCAGAATCAGCATTAATAATTTTCAGCAATTTGAACTACAGTAGCTATACTATAGGATTGGACTACATAGACCAGCCTTCACTCCCTATGTGCATCAGCGAGCCTTGGCCGCCCATGACCCTGTCAGCAGTTTGCCAGTTTTCCTTCCTTGGACCACTTTTGGAAGGTCCTGACCACTGCAGACTGGGGATATCCCACATGAGCTGCAGTTTTGGAGTTTTCACTTCCTGCCTTATATATCCCACTCACTTTCAGGTTCCATTGTAATGCAATAATCAATGTTATTCACTTTATCTGTCAGCGATCATAATGTTATGGCTGATTGGTGTATAAAAGACACAAATGAATTCAGCTCAATAAATGTATTTTTTTTTTATTCAAGCAGTGTAGGTACCTGAATTTTGTGTTGTATCAGCCTCTTGCAGTCCCTGTAATGCAAAGCTGGAGTGTGAGAGGAAGAAGCAGCACAAGGAGTCAGGGTGAATTCACACTGAATTGCAGAGCAGCTGCAGCAATTCAGCGCTCTGGCTGCTCTGCATTGCCAGTTGCCTAGGGGGCAGTGTGGTGCACGATTCAGCACACCACACCATCCTATTTCTTTTTTTTTGTTTTGTACCAGCTTTATTTGATGTGTAGAAAACGTATACTTCATTCATTGCAATGTCAGGCAGTGCGATTTGCTATGCTGCCTGACATTGCAGTGCGATTCGGGCCGGTGCACTGCAATAAAATGCAGCATGTCTAGGCTGCGTTGCAGTGTAAATGGGGCACAAAAAAAAAGAAAATATCTGTCACCGCATATAGTGTGAATTGGCCCTCAATCACTTTATGTGCTGACTAGGAGCATGCTGAAGAGGAGTGACAGAGAGATGAGCTCTTCACTGTGCTGCTTCTTCTTTCACTGTCCATTCACAGGCTGAGGGCTGATCCATGATGACCTAGGCTCAAAGGAAGTGGGTTGAGCGATTCTGGATATTAAACTGAGGCCATATAACTTTGAAAAAAAAAAGTACTACTTTTAGGGAAGAATTTAGCATTCTCGTATGCATAGTAACCTGAGAACTGCGCATAGCCGTTTGGTACTGTAACGTACCTGATGATGGAGCCTAAAGCGTAGAAATAGGCTTCTCTTACAGCTCTGGCTCAGGAGCCCCGGTAAGGCAACAGGGAATGCCGGAGCACAGAGTGGCTGTAAAGTCTTCTACCAGCAGATGAAGATGTGCGTTGGGATGTGCAGAGAAGGCAGGTGGGATGCACACAGGTGGAAGGACTAGGCTGGAGACAGGCACGGATCAACTGGTGCTAATGCGGATATGAAGGCCAAGTCAAGGTTGGCAACGTTCAAGCAGAGACACAGACAGCAGAGTAATAAGGAACCGGGTCAGGATCGGTAACAGCAAGGCAGACCATCCAGGGGAGCAGGCAGAGGAGGAGTCCAGAGGCAAGCCAGGGGTCAGTATGGGCAGCATTCAGGCAGAGTCAGGTACAGCAGAGGTCGGCAACAGAGGATCAAAACACAGGAACAGATGCTCAGGAGCAGATAAGACCAAATGGCACTGACACAATGCGCCTTTGCGCATGCGCACCTGCACCAGCTACTCAGCTACGGGCAGGAGTTCTCAGGTTACTGCGCATACGAGAATGCAAACATTTTCCCTGACAACTACAGGGGAGATTTATGCATTAAAGCTGAATATTGCTTCAAAAGCTGGCTTTGGTATTTTACCTCATATTGAGCTATTTATTTATTTATGTGAAAGCGATCTAAAGGTGATGGACTAGCCAAGCATGTCTCCAGACCTAAACCCTATTGAGCATCTGTGGGGGTCTCTGATATCCACCAGCTCTGTGATGTCATCATGTAGGAATGGTAGAGGACTCCAGTGGCAACTGGTGAAGATCTGGTGAACTCAATACCCAAGAGGGTTAAGGCAGTGCTGGAAAAAAAATGGAGGCTACACAAAATATTGACACTTTGGGCCCAATTTGGACATTTTCACTTAGGGGTGTACTCACTTTTGTTGTCAGTGGTTTAGACATTATTGGTGTGCTGAGTTATTTTGAGGAGACAGCAAATTTACACTGTTATACAAGCTGTACACTCACTACTTTAAATTGTAGCAAAGTGTAATTTCTTCAGTGTTGTCACATGAAAAGATATAATACAATATTTACAAAAATATGTAGCCCCCTGTTCCTAAAAATGGGGCTATAGTGTAAATTACATTTTTGGCTGAGCTGTAAACAGCTCATATTTGATTGTATAGTTTATTTGGTTCTCTTCTAAACTTAACTGAGTTGTGCATTTCTCACTATTGCCAGTAGGTGTCACTGGTACCACAGGGCAGAATGAGAATTACAACTAGGTCGAGCTATGTAATGAATATTCTTTCTCCAGAACAGCCCAGTAGGAGGTTCCTGGCCATTGTGCATTCTGGGAAGGGGGTATTTATTGGGCAGAGCCGTGTGCTCTTGTATCACTCATTACCTCGGGCCCTCCTGGCCTGAGAGTGTGTTGCTACAAGTTTTGCAAGTAGGCCCAGAAGCCTGTCTGGGGCCTACTAATTCTGTGGTGGTTCTTAGGCTGCCTTGCCTGTGTAGAAGAAGCTGAGCCAAGCTGAGGAGATCCAGGGGAGGACCCTTGCTGGAGAGAGCCAGGATGAAGGACATCCTCCCGAGCAATCGATATCTGCACGTCCCTGCGGGTCGCGCGTGGTGCGTTCTGTGATCACTGAGTCTATGAGATCCCGGCCCCTTACCATGTGATCAGCTGTCAGCCAATGATGGCTGATCACGTGATGTAAACAGAAGCTCGGTAATCAGGGAAAAAAAGAACTATCACCGGCTTCTGTCAGAGGGAGATCGGTCGTTTACACAGAAAGCCGCAGCTGCATTTTCTGTGCCCACCAGTGTCAGCTGCCAGTGCCCACTGTGCCACCTACCAGTTCCCACCAGTGCCACCTACCAGTGCCCACAGTGCCACCCATCAATACCCACCAGTGCCACCCATCAATACCCACCAGTGCTGCCAATCAATGCCCATCAGTGTCTCATAATCAGTGCCATAGATCAGTGCTGCCTACCAGTGTCACCTATCAGTGCCACCCATCAGTGATCATCAGTGCCACTTATCAGTGTCCTTCAGTGCCACCCATCAGTGCCACCTCTCAGTGCCGCCTCATCAGTGCCCATTAGTGCCACCTATCAGTGCCCATCAGTGCAGCCTCATCAGTGCCCATTAGTGCCACCTATCAGTGCCCATCAGTGCAGCCTCATCAGCGCACATCAGTGAAGGAGAAAAATTACCGGTTTTCAACATTGTATAACAAACTATGAAACATTTTTTTTTTTCTTTTTCAAAATTTTTGGTCCTTTTTTGTTTTATTTAGCAAAAAATAAAAAACCCAGCAGCACTTAAATACCACTAAAAGAAAGCTCTATCTGTGTGAAAAAAATTTATAAAAATGTCATTTGGGTAAACTGTAGCATGACCGCGCAATTGTCATTCAAAGAGTGACAGCACTGAAAATTGGTCTGGGCAGGAAGTGCCCAGTTTTTTTTTTTTTTATAAATAAAAAATCATACAAACATACAGCTTATTAATAAAAACATATTTAAACAAAAAAAAAACAACAACTAAACAAAAACAAGCGTGCTTACATCAGCAAGTAAAGAAAACGTTTCCTGACAAGATAACATATAGTAAAGTATAACATATTTTAATTTTTTTTTTTTTTTATTAAAAAATCATACAAACACATAGCTTTTTAATAAAAAAATATTTACACATATAAAAACAACAAAAAAGAGACTACAAACCCCGAACCTCAACTTAAACACAATCCAGGCTAAGAAACCTTTTGAGATTTAATCGCCATCAGGATGCGATTCCAAAACCCCCCCATTAACCCCCCCCCCACACCATTCACCCCAACTTCCACATCACTCCCCCCGACTTCCACATCATTCACCTTGCATTCTGCACCAGCCACCCTCATTTAGTCCCCACCTCCCCCTCCACCATCATCCAATCCATCCCTCACTCCACCCCTCTGTGTCTGCCGACCTCCAGCCGCACTTCTGCCACACCGAGGCGGAGGGGTTGGCACCACCATACATGCTGGTGCAGCGCCCTCCGCTGCCTTCACTGCACTAGGAGAAACAATAGGTGCAGACACAGACTTGACAACCACACTTTCTGACACTGACTGGGAGACCACAGACTGGGGGGACACTGACACCACAGACGGCCTGACAGACACAGATTCTAAGGGGACAGAGACACTAGGATCCCCTGGTACAACCTCCGCCAACCCAGACTCTTCTCTATCCGGACGGAAGAATTCCTCCACTAGCTCTGGCCTATTGTGCAAAGCCTCAGGGCACCGGCTATAAGGGTGACCAACCTTATCACATAGGTTACATTTAATGATGTTACAGTCCCTTGCCAGATGCCCCAGTTCCTGGCACAAAGAGCACTTCTGTTCTGGACATTTAGAGGAGAAATGTCCCTTGACTCCACATTTATGCCACAGCTTAGGTTGACCAGGGTAGAAGACAGTAATCCTATCTCTACCGATAAAGGCAAGAGGAGGGCAAATGCTGGACCACATTTCCACACACACTCAAACTCATTGACACCGACAACTCAACCATCCAGATTCCTCTATCATCCACAATCTTTTTTAGGGGACACAACGTTTCACCAAACCTCCTCAACCAGACCCATAAATCCTGGGGGGGGGGGGTATAGACTCATTCCTTGTCAGGATAGTCACATTCTTAATCAAGGGCTGACGTGATACAACTTTGGGGACAAGCCCCTCCCAGTCTAC
The DNA here is from genome assembly GCA_028564925.1 of Lithobates sylvaticus. NCBI lineage: Eukaryota > Metazoa > Chordata > Amphibia > Anura > Ranidae > Lithobates > Lithobates sylvaticus. The sequence goes on from CM053029.1 coordinate 164,953,693, forward strand.
CTGGCCCCTATATACATGCTCAAACCGCTCCCAAAACAGATCCAGCGATTCTGGACGCACAAATGACAAATCATATTCAAAGGAACCAGCCGGACTGATAAGAGCATAAATATCCTCCGCCTTAAATCCCATGGCTAGGATCTTATCCACAACCTCCCTCCTGATAGGTGGAGTATCTCCTTCTTCCCACCTGAGCTGTACCACATTCCTGCATTTAATGGAAGGTGCGTTAGGGGAAAGTCGCACAACTGGCTCCCTTTCGCCGCCAGCAGCATGATTTTGTCCCGACACAGCCTTAGCATAATTCCTAACTGGGACAGATGACACATTAACTGGCTGCATAGGAAAATTAACTGGCTGCATAGGAACCTCTGAAATCTGGTTTGGTAAATTACCCACCACTTGATACTCCCCTCCAGCACAACAGTCCCGCTCACCATAGTCCCAGAAGTACCACAGATACCAGCAGTCCTGTCATCATGTAAAGTCTTCTGTTTAGAAAAAACACCAGCTTTTTCATCGTTCATACAGCCCTCCTGCTCTTTAGTTTCAATGTTCATGCGACATTCCTGCTCTGCACTGTTAGTGTCCATGTGGGACTCCTTGCAGCCAGCTCCTCCTGCATTCCCTGCTGATTGCAAGGATCTGTTGGCAGATGCAATCTCGGGAAAGTCCTCCACACATTGAGAGAGATTTTCAGCAAGCACTCCATTATGATGATCCTCATCTGATGAGTCTGTGCCGCTCAAGGGAGATTCCATTGCTGTAATGTCCTGCAGCAATCTGCCATTTTCCTCAACCTCCTCCTGAGATGACCCAGGCTGCTGGGGAGGAAGGGGGCAGATACTGACTCAGACATGACAGATCCTGAGATAGGGGTAGTACTGGGGCCACCATGTGAAGCCACTTCCTTACCCCCCATACATACTGTCGCTGTTGCTCTGGTATCCACCCTCTGGCTGGTACTGGCACAGGTACTTTCCTTCATCTGTTGCAATCTCTCCTCATTCTCACACTTTTCTCTGAACTGCTCTCCTTCAGAGAGGCGACCAACTTCTCCTGCTTTTTCAATGCCTCTTCCAGAGACTTCAGCTTGGAGACTTCCCTCTTACTGTTTTCAGACTAACTGTGCAGGGATTTCTTTTTCCTGAGATCCTCTTTCATGACAGCAAGTTTCTGTTCCTCTTTAGCAATGCGGCAAAGTCTGTTTACCACTCTATTCTGGAGGACTGGTAAGGATTCCTCTTGCATAGGGACAGGCCCAGGATCCATTGCAGCTTGAGCACATGAAGTAGGCCTCAGTGCCTCTGGAGAGCCTCCATCTTCATCTCCCCCCACCCACTGCATGGGGGCTGGGGGAAAAGCCTGCAGGACAGACCCAGGCTTGATGTTTCCGCTGAGAGCAAAGTAGAGCCTGCAGGAGAGGCCCCAGGCTTGATGTTTCTCTCAGCTGAGATCAAAGCAGAGTGAGCCAACAGCACCTTGCAAAACAGCACCACCTGGTGGAGAAGCTCCTCTGGTGCAGAGACTGATGTCAGAGCTATATAAATGTATAATAATAATAATAGTGTCATTAGAGTGTAAGCTCCTCTGGTGCAGAAACTGAAGTGACTAGCTTAACCGCTTCCCGACCGCCGCATGTAAGTATACGTCGGCAGAATGGCACGGCTAGGCAAAATCACGTATATATACGTCCCCTTTAATTGCCTAGCTGTGGGGTCGCGCGCGCGCGCCGCCGCCGGCACGACCCGGTCGGAAGCTCCGCGACCACGGCCGCAGGACCAGCGTACCCGATCACCGCTGGTGTCCCGCGATCGGGTCACAGAGCTGAAGAACGGGGCGAGGTCTGTGTAAACAAACCTCTCCCCGTGCTTCCTACACTGCCTGTCACTGATCTGCTGTTCCCTGTCATCGGGAACAGCCGATCAGTGACGTCAAACGTCAGCCACGCCCCCTACTGTAAAAAAAAACACAACACGTCACACTAACTCCTCCCCGCCCCCTAGTGGTTAACTCCTTCACTGCCACTGTCATTTACATAGAAATCAGTGCATTTAAATAGCACTGATTTCTGTATAAATGACAATGGTCCCAAAAATGTGTCAAAAATTTCTGATGTGTCCGCCATAATGTCGCAGTCACAATAAAAATCGCTGATCGCCGCCATTACTAGTAAAAAAAAAAATATTAATAAAAATGCTATAAAACTATCCCCTATTTTGTAAACGCTATAACTTTTGCGCAAACCAATCAATTAACTCTAATTGCGATTTTTTTTACCAAAAATATGTAGAAGAATACGTATCGGCCTATATATTTTTTAGGGATATTTATTATAGCAAAAAGTAAAAAATATTTCATTTTTTTCAAAATTGTCGCTTTATTTTTGTTTATAGCGCAAAAAATAAAAACCGCAGGGGCGATCAAATACCACCGAAAGAAAGCTCTATTTGAGGGGGAAAAAAAGGATGCCAATTTTGTTTAGGAGCCACATCGCACGACCGCGCAATTGTCAGTTAAAGCGACGCAGTGCCGAATCGCAAAAAGGGGCCTGGTCCTTTGGCTGCAAATTGGTTAAAAAGCAGTTTCAGCCTGGGTAAAAAAAAAATTAAAGTCAGCAGCTACATATACTGCAGCTGCTGACTTTTAATATATGGACACTTACCTGTCCAGGGAGCCCGCAATGGCCACATTCAAAGCCAACGCGTCCCTCGGCTCCAGGTGCAGGCGCCGGCATCCTTTCTAAGGGAAACAGGAAGTGAAGCCTTAAGACTTCCCAGCCTGTTTCCTACTGCGCAGGCACGAGTCGCGCTGCTTTTTCTGAATGGTCCCTGCTGTCTTCTGGGCCCTGTGTGTCTCCCAGAAGGCAGAAGGGGGAGGGGCCAGCCATTGCGTAGTTCGCCACACAAGATTGTGGTGATCATTCCCTGGAAATGAGAGCAGATACCTGGATTTGACAGGTATCCGTTTCACCCTGAAAGGTGGCAAATGTAGCACAGGAGGGGGGGGGGGGGGGGGGAATCCGATCTGCTGAAGTTCCATTTCTGTGATTGTAAGGCTTCAAATATAAAATAAATAAATAAATAACATGTCATGTGCAGTTCATTTGGCCCTGAATACCAACTTCTGGGGTCCCTCGGTGGCTGCTCCCCAGCACGTCATCTCCGTTGGAAGTTCCAGGGTTTAGGTAAGTAAAATGGGGGGGGGGGGGGGGGGGTTCAGGTGAGCATCGGTCACTGCCAGGTGTTTTTTCACCTAAATGCATAGGATGCATTAAGGTGAAAAAACACAAGGGTTTACAACCCCTTTAATGTTATCTGTACTGCACTGCGGAATATGTTAGAGCTATATAAAATAAACAATATTAATGCAATTTAATGATGTTATCATGGGGTATATTTATAAGGCACGCAATGTGACATTCTCCAAACATTCACAGGTGGTTAATCATTTCCTGGGAATTAAAAAACGTGTACTTGGAAGATTCTCCTGCAGTTAATATTTGGAGAATGTCACATGCACTGTTTTGTAAATATGCCCGTAATTGTTTCTAAAGCATTTGCAGTTCACGTGGAGCTGTTAAGCCCAATTAGGGAGGGGGGCTCTGCGGCAGCAGCTGTCGGTCCGCACACAGAACGCAGGTATAATATTGTCCATGTTGCTGCTCATTAGATTGCACCCTCCTCTGCTACATATTAGGGCTTGCAACACGCTCATGTCTCGATTGCTCAGGTCTGCAGCATTTAAAGCACCAGGCGCTGACGTCAGCGGTGTGCAGAGTCCAGCAAGCTCAGATTACAGGGTCTCCCAGCCCAGGACCAGCCCCTCCCCCGCCAGCAGCACCAGGCCAGCACATGTGACACCATCGTCAGGCACTGCAAGGGTTAAGTTATCATTTAGTTACTCAGCAGCGTCACATGTAATAATGTATATAAATACCCCATGGGCACCGATTGTGATTGGCTATCTTCTCAGAGAGACGCACAAAGAGATCTAAAAAAAGAAACATATTTATATTTAAAGTGTAATTATTTATATAGCTCTGACATATTCCGCAGTGCTGTACAGAGAACACTGAGCTATTCACATTAGACTCTACACCTGAGGAGCTTACACTCTACCAAAAAAGCATCACAGTCACACACTATTATTATTATGCATTTATATAGCTCTGACATATACAGCAGTGCTGTACAGAAAACACTGAGCCAGTCACTTCAGTCTCTGCACCAGAGGAGCTTACATTCTAATGTCCCACCAGAGTCACACACTATTATTAATATACATTTATATACAGTACCTCTGACATATTCCTTAGTGGCAGTGCTGTACAGAGAACACTAACCCATCCACATAACTAACATTCTAATGTCCAATTACAGTCACACAATATTATTAAACATTTATATAGGTCTGACATATTCCACAGCCATGTACAGAGAACACCAAACCAGTCACATCAATCTCTGCACCAGAGCTTACACTCTAATGTCCCTATTACAGGCACACTCTATTATTACTATTCTAATTATTATATATTTATATAGCTCTAACATAATCGGCAGTGCTGTACACAAAACACTAAGCCATTCACATCAGTCTCTGCACCAAAGGAGCTTACACTCCAAAAAAAATAAAAAATAAATAAAAAAAACACCACATGTATGCAATAATTAAATTAGCTGGATATCAATTAATCTACCAGTATTTTTTTGGAATGGGATATAACTAGATCAGCCAGAGGAAAACCACACAGACCTTTGGAGAACAAACTCAATGCAGATAGACCTGTGTTGCAAACTGAACCCAGAGCACTTGAGCTGCAAGGCTACACTGCTAACATAGGCGTGCACACAGGGTGTGCCAGGTGTGCCTGGCACACCCTAATCACTCCGTGCAGTGCACATTCCCCCTACTGCCCTGGCTTCCCCCCTGCAGCGCTGCCGGCTTCCTTCCCCTTCTCTTCCACTAGTTGCTGCTGCCGGCACACACTGGGGGATGTTTTAGAATGAGTGGTTGAAGGGGCCTGTAAATATGTAATTTACTGACCCCTTCCCTGTCTGAGTGAACACAGTGAGTGATCGGTACCGTGTGTTTGAGCTTTGGAGTGCACAACCTAAAGCAATAGGCTGCACACACCTATGATGCTAAGTATGGTTACTGAGATAAAAAAAACAGCAGTGGTTCCTGTTATTTAACCCCCCTGGCGGTAATCCCGAGTCTGGCTCGGGGCGGGATCTTCAGTACCAAAAGCGGTAACCCCAAACCAGACTCGGGCTGCATTGCAGGATAAAGGAGGAAGTTACTTACCTTTTCCCCTGGATCCTGCGATGTCTCCCCGCTGTGTGAGCGAGCCGTCTGCTCGGTCGATTCACACAGTGCCCGAGTGCCACTGATCTCCATTCCCTGCGACGTTACGACGCACGGGAGGGGAGATCGGCGCCAAATTCAAAAAAGTTTAAAAACACAATACACATACAGTACTGTAATCTTACAAAAAAAATACACATCCCCTTTGTCCCTAGAGGTCTACCCAGTGCCATGCATGTCATTTTATATAAGAAACTGGAGATTGTCCATAGCAACCAAAAAGTGTCCCTTTATGTCAAAAGTGGTTTTAGACAGCTAGAAAACACCGATAATAAATTAGAATCACAATTCATCATCAAACACTAAATTTAATGACAGCGACTATTCTGCAACTGAGCTAATTTTTGTGTTTTTGATTTGATTACATTATTGAATAATTTTTATATATATTTTTATTTTATTATAATTTATGATTTTGTGTTTCAAACTTTATCATACCCGGGATGTCTACTAGACTCTGGTTTGGACAGATTTAAGTGAGTTATTCATAAGAATTGCATGCCTACAATATAAAACGCCAAATTTCCATGCAAAATAATTGTACCGCTTTCAGCACAAAATTCCAGACAGAATCATACCGCCAGGGAGGTTAACACTGGGGGTCAGTACCTTCATGAAAGGAATTACCAGTGCCATTTCTTTTGAAATGGGAGCAGGAATTGCAAATATGGTCGGATGATATGGATTGGGACAAAATACTGGCTGTTTCATACAAACTTCTCACGCACACGAGCGTAATTATCGGCTCTTATCTAGATAGTATCAGTGCCCTACACTTCTACACAAAATTGATCCATCTATCCCTGATATTTGGTGGTGATGTTTGCGGGATCCTGGCACCATGACCCATATCTGGGGCATCTGGCCAAAAATTCTCCCATTTTGGGATAAAATTTTACACTTGTTTGGTAAATTGGTGGGAGATAAAATCCCAAATGAAGCTCAGATTACAGTGCTATCCATGTTACCAGGCTCTTATAGACATATTTAAAGAAACTTAGTTAGACACTTCATCACATCGCCTCGTTCTGTGATAGGCAGGTGCCAAGCAGAGGCTCCATCGATGGCTGAATGGGCTTGTGAGGCGGACAAGATCGAGCTTGTGGAACATATGATCGCATGAGATGAGGATAAATCTGAATCACACAAACTTATGTGGACAGTATGGTCTCATTTCATATTTTCTTCTGACTTCGACTCCTTTATCTCAACTAACGTTTGAGGTTTCAATCTTCTCTGTGATGGTCCCATGGCATCCCACCCTTCCTCCTTACCTCTCCTCCCTTCCCCTCCCCTCTCTTCTTTTTCTCATCTCCTTCTCCTCTTTTTCTTCATATTAAAATTAATAAAAAAAAATCTGTATATGTTAATCGAAAACTGGCATCATTGTGTTGCCTGCTAACCCAGGTATCGTGTCCTTAGCTAATATGGATATTATTGTTTGGTATGCCTCGGGGTGCATACCCCCGTTTTTTATTACAATTGCTGTTTTTTCAATGTAGTCCAGTGGCTTCTTATAACCTGTACACCTAAACACTATTCTTGGTATTTTTTTTTGTAACCGCTGTTTAAAACTGATCTTTTTTCTGATTTTTATTCTGTTCTACATTGCTTGCTGCTCATCATAATGTGGATGTACAAATCCAGATACATTTGTTCAGTTACGATTTGCATGTGTATTGCAAACCCATATTATCTGCATACTTAATAAAAGAGATTAAACATGAAAGGAATATTACAATAGTTTGGGGTACAAATTATTGTAAGTTTTGTTTTTCAACTGTTTTTAATATCCTCTATACAGGCATACCCCATCTTTAAGTACGCAATGGGGTTTATTTACTAAAGCTGGAAAGTGCAAAATCAGACTCACTTCTGCATAAAAAACAATGATCTTCCAGGTTTTATTGCCAACGCTTAATTGAACAAGCTGGGGTTAGAAGCTCATTGGTTTCTATGCAGAAGTGAGCCTGATTTTGCACTTTCCAGCTTTAGTAAATAAACCCCATTGTGTACTTAAAAGTGGGGTATGCCTGTATATTAAATCAAGGGTCCCCAACCCCCGGGCCATGGACCGGTACCAGTCTGTGACCTGTTGATGACTGGGCCACACAGCAGGAGGTGAGCGGTGACCACGATCCACACAGGGCTATCACAGACCATGGTCGTTGCTCACCTCCTGCTGTGCGGCCATGCCTGTATGTCCTCTTCCAGGCTCCTCCGCCTGCCCAGCCAACTATTGTCTTCCTATCAGTAGGGCAGGAGGCGGGAGGCGCAGCAGATGGAATGGAGAGCTCCTCCCACCCCTGCTTATAGGATGACATCATAGGCCGGGAGGGCAGGGGGAGGAGCTGAGAGAGGACACACAAACTGATAGCCTCTGCAGGGGCACTGTGATGGAGGAGGCTGTGATTGCTAGGGGCACTGTAATATAAAGGGGACTGCTCTGTAAAGATTCAGTGTAATCATTGCAGTGCTGCTTTTCAGTGCAGTCCCCTTTATATTAGAGTGCTCCCTTTACAGTGCAGTCCCCTTTACATCACAGACCACCTTTAAAGCAGTCCCACAGTGTCCTCAATTCCACTTCACATCACAGCCCCTTTACATTAATGTAGAGGGGCACTGTGATGTAAAGGGGACTGCACTGTAAAGGGGCACTGTATTGTAAAGGGGGGGGGGGGGGGGCTGTGATTAAAAGGGGACTGTGAACAATGATATAAAGAGGGACTGTGCAGTAAAGGGGGGTTGTAATGTGAAGGGGGGCTGAGGACAGACTCAGTGAATATCCCTTTCACGACCCGTCAACCAACAACTCCCCAGGTCCCTGGGAAAATTGGCTGCCATGAAACCGGTCCCTGATGCCAAAAAGTTTGAGAATACCAAATGTTAGATTTGAATTAAAGGCAGATGGCAAAATACACAGATGAAATACATATACACAGCAGCGTACTTAGGAGAGTGTGGTCCCACCATGGGTGCTGACACCCTGGGGATTTTGTGCCTGCCCAACATTTCGTTTTCGTATGTTGTACTGCTATTAGTCAAGTAGAAGCAGTGTTGCATTGCAAATACTATAGGTACTGCAGCGCTGATTTTGCACGACTCACATCGACAGTTCAGAGCTAAGGGGTGCTCCTCCTCAGCTCTATGCACATGACACAGCGAGGGGAGGATTTTTCCTGACTCTGAATCGCCACTGCATTTGGTAAGTTGACAATGGGGGTCTGCACTGGGAAAAGGAGGGGGGGATTCTGTATTGGAGATTAGGCTGGGAGAGGGGGATTTGTATTAGGGTGTTAGGCTCTGAGAGGGGGGTCTATACTGGGAAAAAGAAAGTGGGGGGATTCTGTATTGGAGATTAGGCTGGGAGAGGGGGATTTGTATTAAGATGTTAGGCTCTGAGAGGGGGTCTATACTGGGAAAGGGAAGTGGGGGGGGGGGTATGTATTGGAGATTAGGCTGGGAGGGGAGGATCTGTATTGGGGTGTTAGGCTCTGAGAGGGGGGTCTGTATTGGGGGGGGGGGGTAATTAGTACGGAGGGGTTAGGCTGGGGGGGTATGTAGTGGGGGATTAGGCTAGGAGGGATGCCTATGCAAGGAGGGGGTCTGTACTGAGGAGGTGGGCTGGAAAGGGGGATTTAGGGCTGTAGACAGAAAATCTGTACTGGGGATGGGGGCTGTTCATGGAGATCTGTGCTGTGAAGGATGTGGGCTTTTTCTTCGAGGAAGGGGTAATTTTTTGTTAGATTTTGTACAGTGGCTTGTGTGTTACTCACTCCTGACCCCTGCATACTACTGAGCCTTGCTCTCTGTACAATATGCACTCCTGGCCCCGGCAGTCTTTGCGATACACACTCCTGACCCATGCAATCAATTTATTTCTCACTCCTGAGTCCTGCATTCTCTGAGTTACACACTCCTGACCTCTGCACTCTCACATTACGCACTAAGGAGTGCTGCATTATGCACTCCTGGCCCCTTCACTCTGTGTATTATTCCTGAGCCCTGCACAGTAGACACTAAATTGTACATTTCATACTAACTACTGCACTCCCTATGCTGGGCTTTTTATGACATACACCTGACCACTGTACTCTAAGCACATTACCCTGTTTCCCTGAAAATAAGACCTAGCGTGATTGTCGGTGATGGCTGCAATATAAGCCCTACCCCCCAAATAAGCCCTACCCTGTTTCCCCAAAAATAAGCCCTACCCTGAAAATAAGACCTACAAGGACTTTAACTAGGGCTTATTTGGGGGGTAGGGCTTATATTGCAGCCATCACCGTCAATCACGCTAGGTCTTATTTTCGGGGAAACAGGGTATATACTCCTAAAGGCTGTGTATAGAAAAGTACACGTAAGATAATGGTTTCATTTTGTATGTGCTGAGATTTGTACACGTTTGAAAATGGCTTGTACCTATGTGTTGCAGCCCTTGCCGCCCCTGTAAAATACAATCTGAGATGGATTCCATTTTTAAGAGACGTCTGACAGGCGGTAGAGAGGCAATATATTGCCTTCAAACTGCCTGTTTTAACCCTGATGCTGACCCACTACTCTGCAATTGAATGCATTGCACACTGTTGCAGGGCGGTTGCAGCATGGCCTCATTCACTCAAATGGGTGGCGTGCAGTGGCTGTATTGCCTGTCAAATGAGACATGGCATTTGATCTTTGCCACGGCATGTATACAGCCCTCAGCGGCTACTCTTGTTTAGGTGGGCGGTTGGGGAAAATGGGTAGAAACATGGCTCAACTTCCAGCTTTTATAGCCCCCTGGCTGAATGAGCCCGTAGACGCTTGCTTGTGGCACAGTAATTAAAGCATATTTTGTCAGTACAAGGACTGTGGCATATGTGTGCTGTAAATACAGTAAACAGATTCAGGTTTTATTTATGCATACCCCCTTAAGCCCCTCCCACTGTTGGCACAGTTTGTCCACATTCATGATTCAGCACGGCATGCTGTGTGCATCACGTTATTGCTTCAAATACATTTTTAGGGGAGGGGGAGTGGGAAAAAAAACGATCAGCCCCGGATGCTAGATATGCTAGGTACGATTTGTATGTTTGTCCATCTATTACTGAGATTTGCAGCTTTGCCACACAGCACAGCCTTATCTGGGGGCAGGAGACCTGATTTTTCTCTGCTGTATTTAAATATTATTTACAGGTCTTGCTCATCCCCAGCTTGTGACTGGACAGTGACAGCAGAAGCAGCAGACTAAGGCACTCATCACTCTCTCACTCTGTTTTCTCCTGCTATCAGCATGCTCATTGCACTGTATCGATTTTGATTGAATTCTTATGCTGCTTCTCCCTCTTCCAGCCTGAGCTGACTGTGAAGGAAAAGACAAGAGGCTGATACTGGGTCAAATTCAGGTATGTAGACTTATGAACTCTGCATCACTTTGTTCTCCCCTCCTCTTAGCGTGTTTCTTATTAGCACCTGAGCATTGCAGTACAACAGATCGGCTCTTTGTGCTGCTTCTTTGACCCCCAGTTCGAGCTCTGCTATACAGAGGACAGTAAAAGGCGGACACGTGGAATTTAGGTACTTACACTGCTTGTATTAAATAAAAATACTTGAATGATTTACCAATGAGTAGAGAATAATATTTTTTTTGTCATTTATATTCATTTGGAGTTGAGTTGTAATATGCATGTAGCACTGACCCCCGAAGGAGCTGCTGGTTTTATTTGTGCTTACCGTTACCTCACTTACTTGCTTCTCCGTCTTGGGGATCCCGTGGAAAGTGGCCCAAAGTAGTGTCGAGACTGACACTGAATCCTCTTTTGGGTTATTTTTTTAGAAAAAAGAAGACAAAGTCTCGTAAAATAAAGGGTAGAGGGTATAGGGGTGAGTTCAGGTACTTAACCACTTGCCTACTGTGCACTTAAACACCCTTCCTGCCCAGACCAATTTTCAGCTTTCAGCGCTCGCGCACTTTCAGTGACAATTGCGCGGTCATGCAATGCTGTAACCAAATGAATTTTTTATCATTTTGTTCGCACAAATAGAGCTTTAGTTTGGTGGTATTTATTCGCGACTCCGTTTTTTCTTTTTTGCGATATAAGCGAAAACATAGCAGAAATTTTGAAAAAAAACAATATTTTCTCCTTTCTTTTTTAAAAGAAATCCAATAAAATCAAATTTTGTCATAAATTTAAGCCAAAATGTATTCTGCTACATATTTTTTGTAAAAAAAATTTCGTTAAGTGTATAATAATTGGTTCGCGTGATCACGGACATATGTACGCAAATGATCATGTAAAAGGGGTGTGCAGGTGATCACGGACATATGTGTGCAGATAATCATTGGCACATGTGATTTTAGTGGGACATATGTGAGGGACATGTGTTTTTATTATTTAGGGACATGTGTGTTTTGGGGACATGTGTGTTTTGGGGACATGTGTGTTTTACTGTGGGGACATGTGTGTCTTACTGTGGGGACATGTGTGTTTTACTGTGGGGACGTGTGTTTTACTATGGGGGACCCTAGACTGGTGATCAGTGAGTAAAAAAACATCTCATACTCACTGATCACCAGCCGGCTGCAGCGATCCGCTCTCCTCTCCTCACCGACGACTTCCGTGTGAGGAGAGGAGGGCCGATTGCCTAGCAACCGGCTGTTTGTTTACATCACATGACAGCCGTGATTCGTCACGGCCGTCATGTGATCAGGAGGGCCAATCACCGTGCCCTCCTGCCGATTCGAGATGCGCCGTGTCCGGGTGACACGGCCGCATCGGGATCGCGCCGCTGCGCGGGCACGCGCGCGCGCGATCCCTCTACTTCTGAAGGACGTTCCTGAACGTCCTATCAGAAGTAGACGGCTCCCACCCGGCCGTATATCTACATTGGCCGGGTGGGAAGTGGTTAAGATAGACCTCTCTCACTAGGCCTAGCAGCCGGTAGGATGCTCGGTAAAGTCTCTGGTTCCGAGAGATAAGTGGCATTCAATGTATCCAGCTAGACTAGACCCTTGCCGGCGGTGACAGCGACACCTGCGGTCAAGGAGAACCCAGTGCAACCCAGCTGGACTGGTACTGAAACCAGAAATTGAGTGAAATTATCCTGAAGCCCAACTGTGGCTTCAGGTAACTTAATTTTCAAAAACAATAGCGCCTGCTCGTCAGGAGCCAGCGCTACATGCAATATTTCACATTTACCTTTGGTATTTGAATAATTTGTATCTATTTGTAGCACAACCCCTATAGGAGTTGTTGAAGTCAGTGTCTTTGGCTTGGTTTAGGGGATGATAACTTGGGTGGGGTAAGGGATTATGGGATCAAACTTCAGGGACACTTTTCCTCTCCATTTACAAAGATCCTCCTCCTGCACAAACTTACTTCACTATGTACAGTACAATATAGCACCTGTTGATCACTCCTGATGGAACTAATGCTGCGTACGCATGACCAGACTTTTCAACAGCAAAGGTCAGACGGAACGAATCCGTCGGACAATTCGATCGTGTGTGGGCTCCATCGGAGCTGTTGAAAAATCTGACAGACTTTAGAAATAGAACCTGCTTCAAATTTTTCCGCCGGAACTCCGCCGGACCCAGTTCCTATCGAGAAATCCGCTCGTCTGTGTGCTAATCCGATGGACAAACAATGACGCTAGGGCAGCTATTGGCTACTGGCTACGAACTTCCTTATTCTAGTCTGGTCGTACATCATCACGTTCGAATCCGTCGGACTTTAGTGTGATTGTGTGTGGCCAAGTCCGTTCATTCGGAAAGTTCGTCGGAACTCAGTCGAAAGTCCGTCGGAAAGACCGTCGGACCTAGTCCGTCGAAAAGTCTGCTCGTGTGTATGTGGCATAACAGTCACTTTGTTAATTCAGCAACAGATACAAGCTAGGAACTTCCCATCCTTTTTGGTAAAGTAGCACATGTAGAGTAGAGCAGCATCTCTTATGACCTTCTGCTTCCCTGTAGACACTGAGCCCAGTACTACCACTGCAGAAAAAGCCTGGCTGTCACCAGCCGCACCTGGCTGCTTCTCTCTTTCCAGTCCTCCTGACTGACACACACATGGAGATAACCCAGGGCAAGGTTGGATGAAGACTTGGCACACCGTGGTCTTAAAGAGAGCACTGCTACAGCTGGCAGTCTCTGCCCTTGTCTGTCCCTGCACCGTGCTGATCTACTCACAGTCTCTCCTTGCTCTCTTCGCTTCCTCCTGTGGTATGATCCTTCCCGCCAGCCTCCCGAACTCCGGCCCGAGGTGCACATCCCCCCCCCCCAGGTAAAGGGTCCCTCAAGGGCCACTGAAAGCCTCCCTCAGCACCGATTCTCCATCTTCCACCCGGACTAGCTGCTGGCATGGCTCATGTCTATTTAAGGGCTTCTTTAGCTCCCTGCATGGTCCCCAACCTGGGGATTGGCCAAAGGCCCCTAAATATTCAAGGCAACCCCTCCTAGCCTCCGCCCACTATCTTCTAGAACGTTCTCCAACGTCCTAGAAATGGGGAATGGGGGGGGGGGGGCAAGAGAGCTGCCAGGATGAGTCAAACAGCCCTGGCCTCTAATAAGCCTGACCCGTTTTTCCTGTACTACACTCCTAGTAACACACAAGAGGGTGCTACATATTTTATAACGATTTAATTTACATTCCATTGTCATTCATATTATACAGTATATACAGTGGGTATAGAAAAGAATCCCCCCCCCCCCCTTTAAAATAATCACATTTTGTTGATTTGCAGCCTGAAATTAAGACAGACAGTTTTTGTTTCATCCAGTGTTTTTACATATAATATCCAAGTGCAAGATATAACACCAACATGTCAGAAAAAAATAAAAAAAACATTTAAAAACAGAATCACTGAGTTGGAAAAAGGATCACCCCCTTGTGTCAGTATTTTGTTGAACCACCTTTTGCTTTAATTACAGCCTTTAGTCTGTTGGGATATGTCTCTACTAATTTTGCACATCTAGACTTTGCAATATTTGCCCACTCTTCTTTGTAGAACTACTCAAGTTCAGTTAAATTTGATGGTGACCGTTTGGGGACTGCAGTCTTCAAGTCATTCCACAGATTTTCAATGGGGTTTAAAGGAGTTCTATGCATTAAGGTGAAAAACCTTTTGTAGTGCAGCAGTCTCCCAAAGCCCCCCTTTTACTTACCTGGACCCGATCGTTCCAGCGATGAGACGAGCAGAGGAGCTCCAGCCGCTGTCTCGGGTCCTCATTGGCTGGATTGATAGCAGCAGTAGCACTGGCTGCTGTCAATCAAAGCCAGTGACACGGGAGCCAGGGGGCGGGGCCGAGTCCTGCTGTCTGTGTCAATGGACGCAGCAGGACTCGGGAGCGTGACCGCACGAGTGCCCCCAGGGAATGCGTTTCTCTGTGGGGGCACTCGAGAAGAGGAGGAGCCAGGAGCGTCGCTGGGGGACCCCACAAGGGGAGTATCGGGGCCCTTCTGTGCAAAACCAACCGCACAGAGGAGGTAAGTATGACATTTTTCTTATTTAAAAAAAAAAGAAAAACAAACCTTTACAACCCCTTTAAGTCTGGGCTCTGACTAGGCCATGCAAGGACATTCACCTTTTTCTCCTTCAACCACTGTGTGGTCATTTTTGCTGTGTGCTTTGGGTCATTGTCATGTTGGAAGGTAAACCTTCTTCCCACTGACAACTTTCTGGCAGATGGCATCAGCTTTTCCTCAAGAATTTGATGGTATTTTGCTCCATCCATTTTCCTTCTATCCTGACAGGTGCTCCAGTCCCTGCTGCAGAGAAACACTCCCATAACGGGATATTACCACCTCCATGCTTTACTGTAGTAATGATGTTATTTGGATGGATTTTCGGCAGACATATTGTTTGGTGTTGGGGCCAAATAATACAATTTTAGTCTTATCTGACCACAACACCTTTTTCCATGTGACCTCAGAATCTTCAAGGTGCGTTTTGGCAAAGCTCAGTGGTGACTGCATGTGGCCTTTCTTAAGGAGTGACTTTTTTCTTGCAACCCTCCCATACAAGCCACATTTGTGGAAAATTTGTGATATTGTTGTCACATGCACACAATGACCACTCTGTCATAAATTATCAAAACTGCTTCAGAGTTGCTGTAGGCTTTTTGGTAGCCTCTCTGACCAGTTTCCTCCTGGTTCTTTACTTTCATGCAGTTTGGAGTGACGTCCTGATCCAGGGAGGGGCTGTGTTGTACCAAATACCTTTCACTTCTTAATACAGGCATACCCCGCTTTTAAGTACACAATGGGGTTTATTTACTAAAGCTGGAAAGTGCAAAATCAGGCTCACTTCTGCATAGAAACCAATGGCTTCCAGGTTTTATTACCAAAGCTTAATTGAACTAGCTGGGGTTAGAAGCTCATTGGTTTCTATGCAGCAGTGAGCCTGATTTTGCACTTTCCAGCTTTAGTAAATAAACCCAATTGTGTACTTAAAAGTGGGATATGCCTGTAATAGACATCACTGTGCTTCTAGGCATTGATAAAGCCTTTGAATTTTTTTTGTATCCATCTCCTGACTTGTGCCTGTCCACAACTTTATCCCGGAGATCTTTATTTATTAGTTTTGCATGTAACATAACAGACATAGCATCCTGCTGCGCAGTCATAGACATAAAACCAAAAAAAAAAAAACAATGTATACCTATGACCATACAGGAAGAAAATCACTCCCCATCTCAAGTAAGATTAAGGACATATATACCCACCCCACCTGCAAACATCATGGCATATCAAAAGAAGATTCCACATAAATGTTTCAAATTTCCAAAAAGAAGGCATCACAGATTCACAGATCATGAGCTTGGGCAAGTGTTAACATAAACTCACTCAGTTTGTTACAGCAGCTTAGAACATTTCTTGATCATAGCAATTAAGTGGTTAGTCCAAAAACCGTGAGTGAGGACTCAACCCATTCTCCCCATACGTTATCAAATTTCTGCGGTACCCCTCTATATACTTTTTCAAGGCACTGTATACAAATAAAATGTATATATTTAATTAGCACCAGGACTGTAAGATACAGATAACAGACAACATTAAATATCCAATACAGGCCCTAACTCCTCCCTGCTCTATACAAAAACAAAACAAATTGTGTTTAAAGAGTAGTGACAGGTCCCCTTTAAATAAGCCGACTGTATGGAATCCGAGGAGACGTTCTCCTGACATTTGTAACATTTACATAACTCAGCCACAGTCAGAGATTGTTATTGACACTGTGTAGAGAATGAGGAACTGTGTGGAGCGATACGCAGTGATCTGGCTCTGGGATTTCCTGAATAAAGTAATATTGTGTTACATAAACACTTGTGGCGGATCACATGTTCCATGTGCAGCGTCTATTCACAGCACCTCATTAAATGTCGCCCAGCAGCCGAGCAAGAGAGAGACATATACAGAGCGAATACAGAAGTGAAGCCAGGTCTGCATATCCCTCTACATTGCCAGAGTATTTTTGCTGTTAAGTGGTCGATGAATTTGTTTTGAATTTGCTAATAAATTGCAGGAGGGTAGCAAAGACCCCTGTCTTACTAGGAGCTTGCTGCTATATATTTCCTCTTCCTTGTAACTAAAAAGAATTAATATTTTATAAGATCAGCACCCACAATGCACAGTGAGCTGGTGAAATGTTGAGAGGTATAATACAAAATGCATAAACTGGCAGACACACTAAAACACAAAGTCATCCACATTATGGTATTGAAGGGATCAGCATTGTGGCATGTGCTATAATCTCTGTAGTATTAATAAATATAATTACTGTTGCATTGGGAAATATAATCACAATAGTACTGAGAGGTATAATCACAGTGGCAATGAAAAATAATCAAAGTGGCGCTGAGAGATACAATGATTGTGGTGCAGTACTTAGAAGTATGATCGCAGTGCAACTGAAAGTAATAATTAGTGCGGTCAGAAAGCAATACTCACTGTGGCAATAAGAGTTATCCCTGTAATCCCTGTAAGAGTAATCCCTGTGGCATTAAGAGGTATAGTAACAGTGGCCTTGAGGGGTATGGTCAGAGAGGCACTGAGAAGTATGGTTTGGGCACAGTTGCACTGAGTATAATCATTGTGACATTGAGAGGTATAGTCACAGTGGTCCTGAGGTGTGTGGTCAGAGTGGCACTGATGGGTATAGCACAGTGGCACTGAGAAATATGGTCACAGTGGAACTCAGAAGTATAATCAAAGTGCCACTGAAAGTATAATAATGAGTATGGCACCGATAGGTACAATCCCTGTAGCACTGATAGTTACAATTACTGTGGCAATGAAAGCTGTGATCACTGTGGCATTGTACTCACAGTGGTCCTGAAGTGTATGGTCAGAGTGGCACTGAGGGATATAATCACTGTGGCATTGATGGGTATTTCCACAATGGCCCTGAGGGGTATAATCACTGTAACATTGATAGGTATTGTCACAATGACCCTGAGGGGTATAGTCACTGTAACATTGACAGGTATTGTCACAATGGCCCTGAGGGGTATAGTCACTGTGCCATTAACGGGTATTGTCACAATAGCCCTGAGAGGTACAGTTAGTGTGGCATTAATGGGTATTGTCATAATTGCCCCTGAGGGGTATAGTTACTGTGGCGCTGATGGGTATTGCCACAATAGTATGGTCAGAGTGGCACTGAGGCATATAATCACTGTGGCATTAACGGGTATTGTCACAATGGCCCTGAGGGGTATAGTCACCGTGGCATAGATAAGCATTGTCTCAATGGCCTTGAGGGGTATAGGTACTGTGGCATTGACAGGTATTGTCACAATAGTCCTGAGGGGTATAGTCACTGTGCCATTAACGGGTATTGTCACAATAGCCCTGAGAGGTACAGTTAGTGTGGCATTGATGGGTATTGTCATAATTGCCCCTGAGGGGTATAGTTACTGTGGCGCTGATGGGTATTGCCACAATAGCCATGAGGAGCATAGTTACTGAGAGGTATAGACACTGTGGCATTGAGAGGTTTACCACTAATACAGTAGTGAATATCTTGTCTGCTACACACACTGCAGCTCACAGCCACTGCAGAGAGGAAGTTCTGGGAGTTTGCTGAGGAATGAACAATTTTCAGATAGGAATACAGAAAAAGACCTTTGTCACTTCCTCTCTCTATGTCAGGAATGTCACTGATTTCAACTTTTGAACTCTCCCTGTCTCTCCTAGGGCGACTTGCTCCAGGCACTGTACATAGTACTCCTAATATTCGTAATTCACACATTTTTCATCGTGGGAGAATACTCCACTAGGGGTGTGAAAGGGACAAGATTGGCACCTAATATTTTCCCATTATATATTTAAATCTTTAAATTCCTCCTTACCATACATTCTAAGTAGGGATGAGCAAACCAGGCTGGATTTAATTTGCGGAAGGTTCATCGAACTCGACAGAAACTCTATGAAACCACTCTGGTGAGCCCCTTTGAAGTCTACAGGAGACAAAGTGATCAATTGTTGAAAAGAGGGGGGAAATGCACCAATGCTAAAAAAAAAAAATCTTAAACCTAATTCAGCGGGGGGGAAGGTCTTATCATGCCACTTAAAGGACATCATTGAAAATATACAATTTAAATTACAGCCTTGGGGGGTGCCTTAAAGGAGAAGTCCAGCCTGAGCTTTTTAGGCTGGGCTTCTCCTATGGGTCACAGGAGTGCAATTTGTTTTGAACTCCTGTGAACCGATTTCAGCGAAGATCGATCTGAAGTCCGCTATCTCCTCACATCACCAAGATCAGGAACTTAGGAAGTCAGGATCCGCCAGCTGCCTGGACTGATGGCGGTCTCAGCCTCTCAGCGAGCCGCTGAGAGGCTGAGACAGCCACTCCCCGCCCCTCCACAGCTCAGCGCTCCAATGAGCGTGGAGGAGCAGAGCAGGAGAGATGCTGACTGACAGGCAGCATCTCTCTGCTCGGGGAGGTGAGAGAACCAAGCCATCGGCAATGTTCGTGGCTCGGTTCTCAGTGAAGAGGCCGCAGAGGACAGATGCAGCATCAGTCTGATGCTGCATCCACCTAGGTAAGTATGAGTAGGCAAAAAAAAAACAAAAAAAACTTACTTCTCTTTTAAAACTGCAAATGAAGTTATGAAATAGTATAATGTAGCCATTTAAAAAAAATGCGCCATCATTGGTGTCAGTGAAAGGAATAGTGCCCCATGGTTGGTGTCAGTGGAAGAATAGCGCCCCATCTCTGATGTCAGTAGAAGTGTAGCAAAGTCTTTAACCTCTTCCAGTCTAATGAGGACCTCCAAGGCCAAAGATAGCTGACATCCTTCAATATGTAGTGGGTTGTGAGGCATAATGGGTGCAAAGATGGTAAAAGTCATTGGGCACCAGACACTTCTTGGATGTAAAAAAGGTTTTATTTCTTTTAACAGTACTTTTTGTATTTTTGGGGGAAAGAGGGTTAGGGCCAGGCCACCCTTAAGTAGTTGTAGATTCAATTGGCAGACTCAGAGACTTCAATAGGAAGACAGCCGTGCAGGGAAAGGTCCAGCAAGGCGCCACATTGGCACATGCAGGAATGCTGTCTCCTATGGAAACAGTCTTTAACTACTTGCCTACCAGCCACGAACACCTCCTTACTGACCAAGCCATTTTTCAGCTTTCAGCGCTGTCGCATTTTGAATGACAAATGCGCGGTCATGCAACGCTATACCCAAATAAAATTTTTATCATTTTTTCCCCACAGATAGAGCTTTATTTTGGTGGTATTTGATCACCTCTGCGGTTTTTATTTCTTGCGCTATAAACAAAAGAAGAGGGACAAGTTTGAAAAAACATAATATTTTTTACTATTTATTATAATAAATATCCAATTTTTTTTTTTTTTTTTAAACTAATTTTTTCCTCAGTTTAGGCCAATACGTATTCTTCTACATATTTTTGGTAAAAAAAATCGCAATAAGCGTATATTGATTGGTTTGCGCAAAAGTTATAGCGTCTACAAAATAGGGGATAGATTTTTAGCATTTTTATTATTATTTTTTTTTTTACTAGTAATGGCGGCGATTTGCGATTTTTATCGTGACTGCGACATTGCGGCGGACACTTCGGACACTTTTGACTCATTTTTGGGACCATTCACATTTATACAGCGATCCGTGCTATAAAAATGCATTGATTACTGTATAAATGTGACTGGCAGGGAAGGGGTTAACGCTAGGGGGCGCTGCAGGGGTTAATGTGTACCCTATCTTGGTGATTCTTACTGTGGGGGGAGGGGACTGACTGGGGGAGGAGACCGATCGGTGTCCCTATGTACAAGGGACACACCATCGGTCTCCTCTCCTCTGACAGGACGTGGATCTGTGTGTTTACACACACCGATCCACGTCCTGCTCGATTACCGGGCAATCGCGGGTGCCTGGCGGTCATCGCGACCGCCGGGCACGCGCACCGAGGCCCCAGCTAAGCGGCGCGCGCGCGCGCGCCCCCCAGTGGCGAAATTGTAGACAACGTCATATGACGGCGTCCCGCCACAGTAGCTGAACCGTCCCGCCGTCATTTGACAGTGGGCGGTCAGCTAGTGGTTAACAGGTTCTAACTCAAATGTAACAGTTCCTTCAGCTTCACTACAACTGCTTCTTGTAGTTCTCCAACACTGAGCTCCCGGTCTCTCATTAGACCCACTAATTTACTGACTCTGAATCCCTTGAGCTCCTCCAATCTTTGCGTGGTATCTCCCTCAAGCGTCACCCACACTTCCCTGCTGGGTCCCTACTCCAGATACTTCTCAAGCTTCACCCCTTCTGGCCGGTTCGATCCCTGGCTTGACACACAAGGCTTCTCTGCAAGCGTCTCCTCCGCTGGTTGGGTCCCTGTTTTGATCACCGCCTGAAGTTTCCTGATTCTTCACTGTTCCCGTTCGGTGAGAATACTGCTCCGGTACTTGCTACAGTTACTCACTGTTGTCCCTTGTAAAGGTGGTTGGTCCCTTAGTGGCGATAGCTCCCCTTCTACCTCTGACCACGACAGGTTCTCCAGCCAAGCAGAACCATCACTTTTGGTTGTATTGCAAGCCGCAATCCCAACCCTGTACTTCCCTCTTACTTCTGGATAGGCCCTCACACAGCCTGGCAGCCAGATGCCCCCGGGATAGGCCCAATCTCTGGTCTAGCAGCACAGGGCGTAAGATACATGTCCACCCAGACAGCCGTCCAGATGTCACAGAACATAGATCACCTGACCTCACCCAAATATATAGGTGCTCACAGCATGCCGAGGGATTCAATAAAACCCCTGCCCATTGGCTGAGATACCCCATATACCCATAACCTGACCTTGGGTTGCCCTTCTCATATTTAGTACCACCAAGCACCCGGCCACCTAGTGGTAGAAGAGAAAAGTGCAACAAGGCCAAACTTAGGGAAAAATCAATAGATCTCTATCAATCAACCAGGATAACTACTCCTGGCAAGTAAATTTGTGAGGAGCTCCCTGCCTAAACTACAGGGTGCTACAGAAGAAACAGTGCCTTGTCAGTAGAAGGAACAGTACCCCATCGTTGTGTCAGTGGGAGGAATAGTGCCCTATCATTGGTGTCAGTAGAAGGAATAATCCCCTATCGTTGGTGTCAGTGGAAGAATAGTGCCTCATCTCTGGTGCCAGTGGAAGGAATAGTGCCTCATCGTTGGTGTCAATGGGAGAAATAGTGCCCTGTTGTTGATGTCAGTAACAGTAATTATGCCCCATTGTTAGTGTCAGTGGGGGGAATAGTGTCTTGAATCAGTGAAAGGAAAAGTGCACCAAGGGCCAAATAAAGGCAAGCAAAGGGCCGCATCTGGGTCCCGGGCCAGGGTTTGGAGACCACTGGTCTAGGCAGATCATATTGGAGGGCAGTCGGATGTACACGGACAGCGGAGTCTGTTTACTCCAGTGTATGGGGCCTAAATCTTTTTTATAAGCTCTCTATGTCCATCAAATGAAGGTCTTTGGTTTGAGATTTTTATTCAGTTGAATCAGTTTAGTTACACTGAATGATCAATAGAATGATTATATCAATACACGTGTGGCATCTATATTAGACTTTACAGGTATATACATTGATGTTAGATATGTCCACCTGAAACAATTATGTCATAAACAGCATCATTAAAAATATGCAGATCAGCTTTTTAATCACATAGTTTTTTCCCCAGAACTTTATTTTATGAATTTTCTGACATATTTAGAGACAAACAGCTAAATACATAGAAGAAATACATATAAGGGAGCTAATTTGTATTTCTGGTCATTTATTCCTGAGACTAAAGCCTTGTACACGGTTCGATTGTTGGCAGGGGATTGTCTGTTCACAGACTGTTGTCCTAAAATCTTACCGTTAGTATGCTCCTTTTGACAATTGTTGTCCAATTTTCGGCCAACAAATGGATGACAGGCTAGTAACTTTTTGGCAGACAATGGCTTGATGTCTGATTTTCGTATGGTCAGTACACAAATCTGTCACACAAAAGTTGAAAGTACAAACACGCATGCTTGGAATCAGTGCTCACCAAACACGAAATTAGCAGAAGGGGCCCAAAGGGTGTCACTCAAGAGCTGAAATTCCTCATAGTACGTCACTATGTTTATGTTTGTGGCACGACAATTGTGTAACGTTAGTATGCAATACAAGATCCTGGCACATGCCCTTTTGACAAAAATCAGATGCTCGTTTGGCCAACAATCGTACCGTGTGTACGAGGCTTTACACAGCTCTGCTACACAACAGAGCCCTGTCTGGCAGCATAGGAAATCTGATTTTCTCTGCTTCAGTTCAGGAAAGCTGGCCATACACATATAGCAGGAGGGCTGAAAATAAAATCTAACAGACTCCTCCATCCATGCAATACAGCACGGATGGGCAAATCTCCTGCTGTGCCCACATGGTCACCCATATAACAAAGTTCAGCTGGGTAATCAGTGCTAGTAAACCCAATACCAAAAATGTAAATCATTGGAACTGACCAATCATTAGATGTGGTGGCTACATTATTTTTTTTTTTCACCTGATAATCGAGCCAGTAAATCTAATATATTTTTTATTGTGTATTAAACGTGTTGCGCTAAGAGAATTAATTAAACTATAAATGTGTAAAACTTCATGTGTCACCAAACAAATCACCTCTAATAAGGTGCAAACTGATCAAAAATACAAACAATGTGTAGCAATTGCAATCAATAAAAATGCAAAGTACAATTGATAATGATCTATGTAAAACCATCTATGTAAAGCAGAGCAATCAATATGCACAACCAATCAATAAACAACAATAAACAAAAAAAAAAGAACATCAGATTCATATTCATTCATATTTACTAATAATCCATTGTGAAAGATCGATGTAAATCGTACGATCGATGTGCACAACCATTAAAAAAAGGATAAACATAAATAAAATGAAACATCTAGTTCATATAAGTTTGTGTTCACTTGTGATCAATGCAAGCTTATTCATGACAACTGGATTTAAAATTCCAAGGAGAAATATTAATCCAGAAATGCATTAATATTTCTCCTTGGAATTTTAAATCCAGTGGTCACGAATAAGCTTGCATTGATCACAAGTGAACACGAACTTATATGAACTAGATGTTTATTCTTTTTTTATTGGTTGTGCACATCGATCGTACTTTTTCACATCGTTTCTTCATGGATAAATTTACATGGATTACTAGTTAATAGGAATTGATATGAATTGGGTGTTTTTTTTTTTATGTTTTATTTATTTATGTTTATTGTTGTTTACTGATCAGTGCATATTAATTGTAAGGCTGCTTTCACACTGAGGCACTTTGCAGGAACTAAAGTGCTAAAAATAGCGCCTGCAAAGTGCCCTGAAAGAGCCTCTCAATTCACTCCAATGTGAAAGCCCTGAGGGCTTTCACATTGGAGCGGTGCGCTTGCAGGACGGACAAAAAAGTCCGGCAAGCCGCATCTTTGGAGCGATGTTGGAGCGGTATATTCACCGATCTTAAAGCGCCCCTTCCCATTGGAAACAATGGGGCAGCGCTGCAAACCCGCGGTGCTTTGCGGGCGGTTTTAACCCTTTTTCAGCTGCTAGCGGGGGTTAAAACCGCCCCGCTAGCGGCCGAATAGCGCCACTAAAATGACTGTAAAGCGGCGCCGACGCCCGCCTCAGTGTAAGAGCAGCCTAATGCTTTATATCTGTGGCAGACTCGACAGGGACTGGGGCTTGTGGAGTAGACTGTAGGCTATCCTCTTGCCTACTGACTATGGCCCTGGCATTTGAGCTCTATTCTTTGGGAGGTGTGTGCCTGGGGGACCATTAGGCCTGATTCACATCTATGCATTTTTCAGTGCATTTTCATGTGTGTGTGTTTGAGCTTTGTGGTACACACCGTAATGCATACCTCCCAACATTTTGAGATGGGAATGAGGGACACCTACTAACAAACGTATGTAGGCATAGGACACGCCCCCTGCCACACCCCCTTAAAGGAGACTTAACCAAAAAAAAAAGGTTAATTAAATCCAGAAGGGCTTTTTTTTACCACTACTATTCCTTTAAATTGTTTTTTAAAATGTACAAATGCAGCAATTTAGAAATTGGATGAAAGGTTTAGCACTGGGAAACACTTTTTGAAAGATAAAAAGTGCATTTTATATACAACTATATAGATCAGACCAAAATGAGGGACAAATGAGGAGGAAAGAGGGACAGAGGGACATTGCTCCAAATCAGGGACAGTCCCTCGAAATCAGGGACAGTTGGGAGCTATGCCTAATGCAATAGGCTGCGCACACCTATGCTGAAGTCTGTAAACTTACTGAATTCTGTGACACACATTCACTATCTCATGTGAGTAGGCACTGCTGTGTCACACATTTCACAGATCCTGTGTTTTTCATCAGATTAGGCAACCTGTCAGATTTCGTAATGGACGTGACGTTCCGTCACAGCCATCTTGGTACACCCCTCACTCGACCACTACTAAGCCTACATTCTGAGGTCACCAAGCAGACATCTTTTTACACCCACTGGAATCTTGCATTTCACACTTATTTTTACCACTAAACTGAGCTTATAACTGAGCTTATAACGTGAAATACAGTATTTAGAAGTCCGTGACACTATTTTGATGTTGAATTGTAAAAGCAGCGGTCTTCTGTCAGATTAGAAAACCTATGAGATCAGCAGGCTTGCTGCTGCTTTTAAAATTCAACATCAAAACAGTGTCACAGACTTCTAAATACTGTATTTCACGTTATAAGCTCAGTTTAGTGGTAAAAATAAGTGTGAAATGCAAGATTTCGGTGGGTGTAAAAAGATGTTCGGTTGGCGACTTCAGAATGTAGGCTTAGTGTGGCCGAGTGCGGGGTGTACCAAGATGGCCACGATGGAACGTCACTTCCGTTACAAAATCTGACGGGTCGCTTAATCTGACAGAACACCTACAGTGAGACGGCAGCAAGCGGACATCTTTGTACACCCATCAAAGTCTTGCATTTCACACTTATTTTTACCAGTAAACTGAGCTTGTATAGTAAAATAAAGGATTTAGTACTCCATGACACTGTTTTGATGTTGAATTTTAAAAGCAGTGGCAAGTCTGCTGATCTCACACTTTTGCTAATATGACACTGACTGCTGTTTTTAAAATTCAACATCAAAACAGTCAGACGGACCTCTAAATCCTGTATTTCACGATAAAAGCTCAGTTCAGTGGTAAAAATAAGTGTAAAATGCAAAACTCCGGTGGGTGTAAAAATATGTCCGCTTGGCAACTTCAGACTGTAGGCATACTGTGGCTGAGTGCAGGTGTACCAACATGGCCGTGACCGAACGTCACTTCTGTTACAAGATTTGACGGGTCGCCTAATCTGACAGAACACCTGCCTTCTGAACTACAGAGGAGCTGAGAGGAGGAGTTTCAGGAGGCAGAGTCAGTACAGGAATTACTGCTTGCAGACAGCACGGTACCATGGAATATGTAGTCCTTAGAAATGGAAAGTAAACAGCAGAGGAGAAGCTGCGAAGCATGTAGGGAATCCAGGAAGTTTTAAAAAAGAGATGGCCTGCCGGCAGAACATGAAAAGAGATTTTTGAATTAAGCGTATATTGAATTGTCAATAATAACTATTGTTTGTATTGTTATTACAATGCTGATGTTATAAAACAAAAGTGTGTGCTGTCATCATAGATTTCCTTTAATTTGTTGGCTAAATCCATCAAAATCTGCTAGTACATCTAACACTCTCCTCTCCCTGGACTGACAATGCTACTGTCCAAAGGTGTTTCTTTTGCTCCTCCATCCAGAGTGGAGGCACCCTAAAACAGGAGGTGTGTTACTGGCCAGATCATTGTGAAAATAAAGGGAAATAAAAAAAATAAAAAAACTAGGGCAGCCACCTCATCTAAGAATTAGTAAGCTGCAGAATATTACATTATTGTTTTTGGGTTTGGATACGCTTTAATGCCCCATACACACGGTCGGAAAATCCGACCACAAAATCCATCGGATTTTGTCCTACGGATTTAGTCCGACACTGGTGTTGCATACACACGTTCGGACTTTGTTGTCGAAAAATCTGATCATTCTGAACGTGGTGACGTTTGTTGCCTACGACGGGACTACGTAGAGGCTAGTAGCCAATAGCTTTGGTCTTGTAATGTGATCTGAGCATGCGTGGCACTTTGTCCGTCGGAATTCGATACACACGATCGGAATTGGTGTGATCGGAATTTTTCCAGCAGGAGATAGAACTTTGTCCGTCGGACAATCCGATGGAAACTGTCCGATGGTGCCTACACACGGTCGGAATTTCCGACAACATTGTCCGATAGGACAGAATCCATCGGAAAATCCGACCGTGTGTATGGGGCTTTAGACTTACAGTACAGGAATTGTCCCGTGTTGAGCCTGTGATTTATTTATTTTTTCTTCCGGTACAAAAGAAAAAAAAAATGAAGGCAGCTGGTTACAAAAGTAATTGATTTAGACTTCCAAGAATGCTGCAATGTATTGTACAGTATTGTTACTGTATTGTAACTATATGTAATAGATACATGCAATGAAGAATTATATTATAATAGAGGTAAACTGTGATCTGTGTGTACAATTAGACAAAGGTAGCATGTAGCAGGGGATGCCCAAGTCTGTGATTGGACAGTTAAAGAAAAGTACATGATAATCAAAACCACAATTGTGTATATTCACATCCAGCCATAGTTCATCCACATAATCCTTGTTATCAAATGACAGTAAGGGTAGATTTAGACGTATGTCTATATCTACCTTTCCTTTGAAGCATGATCCGCATTTGGATCGTACCTCAGAGCCTACTGACAGGCAGAATAGGCCTCCTCACTGCCTGTTTTAATTGCATTTTCTGCTGGCAAACACATTGCAACCTAAAAATTACTTATTAACCCCTGCACATCCCGCCAATTATCATATGATAGGGATCTCCTATCCTGGGCAGGCCTCATATGACGTCCTGGGCTTCATGTCCACCTGAGGGGGGCACGCGCACCCCCCCTCGCTGCATCGCTCGGGAGCCGATGTGAGTGCCCGGCGGCCGCGGTGTTCACCGAGCACCTGCGATTGCCCGATAACAGAGCAGGACCGTGGAACTGTGTGTGTAAACAGATCCACGTCCTGTCAGGTGAGAGGAGACCGATCATGTGTTCCCAGTACAGAGGAACACCATCGGTCTCCTCCCCTTGTGAGTCCCCTCCCCCTACAGTTAGAATCACTCCCTAGGTAACACACTTAACCCCATTGATCGCCCCCTAGTGTTAATCCCTTCCCTGCCAGTGACATTTACACAGTAATGAGTGCATTTTTATAGCACTGATCAATGTGAATGGTCCCAAAATGGTGTCAAAAGTGTTCAATATGTCCGCCGCAATGTCACAATCACGATAAAAATCGCAGATCGCCGCCATTACTAGTAAAAAAAATAATAATAATAAAAATGCCATAAAACTATCCCCTATTTTGTAGACACTATAACTTTTGCGCAAACCAATCAATATATGCTTATTGCGATTTTTTTTTAACAGAAATATGTAGAAGAATACATATCGCCTAAACTGAGGGAAAAAAAATATGTATTTTTTTTAAATTGGATATTTATTATAGCAAAAAGTTAGAAATATTGGGGGTTATTTACTAAAGGAAAATCCACTTTGCACTGCAAATGCACTTGGAAGTGCAGTCGCTGTAGATCTGAGGGGGACATCGGAAAATAAAAAACAGCATTTTGAGCTTGCACATGATTGGATGATGAAAATCAGCAGAGCTTCCCCTCATTTCAGACTTACCCCTTAGATTTAGAGCGACTGCACTTCCAAGTGCACTTGCAGCGCAAAGTGGATTTGCCTTTCGTAAATAACCCCCATTGTGTATTTTTTCAAACTTGTCGCTCTTCTTTTGTTTATAGCGCAAAAAATAAAAACAGCAGAGATGATCAAATACCAAAAGAGAAAGCTCTATTTGTGGGAAAAAAATGCACCGTTACTGGCCAATATAGTAAGCCCTAGACCTCTACTAACTGCCAGGAGAGCACGTAACCTGGGTGGCATCCTGGTACACTCCGAATATACACAGAGTGTAAATGAGAACTGGTTGACAAGGGCTAAAGCTCCTCCCGGTATGCATGCCTGTGGACACTGTACTATCTGCAAGTACATTCATCAAACTGATGTGTTCGCCAATCCACGCGGAGGGAAAGACTAGAATTTCTAACAATTTATTAATTGTTCAACTACACGGGTCATTTATATGTTAACATGTCCTTGTGATACAATTTACATAGGCAAGACCAAACGTCAACTCCGCATTAGGATTGGCGAGCACATCAGCAGTATTAAGAAAAAGGATGATGATCGTCCGATTCCCTTACATTTTGCTAAATATCATAATGGTGATCCAAGGGGCCTTACAGTGAAGGGAATCTATGTGCTAAACTTACCCCCTAGAAGGGGCGATTTCGATACCATACTTCTCCAAAAAGAGAAGATGTGGACATACTACTTGGACTCTCTGGTTCCCAAGGGGTTAAATACGGAGTGTAGTCTACAGCCTTTCTTAGAAAAGTAACTCTGATGATATAGTAATTACTATCAGTTATGTCCGGGGGACCGTTACATATGCCGGTACAGTTATCTAACTCTCTCCCTTATATCCTCCTCTTTGCTGTTTCCACATTGGGAACTTACTACTATTATCATTTTTTAATTTTGCAGTCTCATTCATTCTCTCCACTAGCTGCCACTAATGTTTTTCCATATTACAATTTCTAAGGCCCCTTTCACACTGGGGCAGGAGCCGCAGTGACGGTAAAACAGCGCTATATTTAGCGCTGCTTTACCGTCGTTTTAGCCGCGGGATTCGGCCGCTCGCGGTGCGGTTTTACCCCCCGCGAGCGGCCGAAAAATGGTTAAAATCCCCCGCAAAGCCCGCCGTAGCGGCGCTTTGCGGCGGTATTGCCGTGGTATTACCGTGGTGTCCCATTGATTTCAATGGGTAAGAGCGGTATAGGAGCGGTGAATACACCGCTCCTATACCGCTCCAAAGATGCTGCTAGCAGGACATTTTTTACCGTCCTGCTAGCGCACCGATCCAGTGTGAAAGCCCGCTGGCTTTCACACTGGAGTGAATGGGGCCGTTTTTTTCAGGCGGTGTACAGGCGCTATTTTTAGCGCTGTACCGCCTGAAAACCGCCCCAGTGTGAAAGGGGCTTAATGCTGCGTACACACGGTCGCAATTTCCGATGGAAACAGTCCGATGGGAGCTTTTCATCGGATTTTCCGACCGTGTGTATGCCCAACAGTCTTTTTCTGTCGGAATTTCCGACGGACTTTGGATTGAGAACCTGTTCTCAATTTTTCCGACGGAAAACCTTTCTATCGGATTTTCCGATCGTCTGTATGCAATTCCGACACGCAAAATTCCGACGCATGCTCGGAAACAATTCGACGCATGCTCGGAAGCATTAAACTTCCCTTTTATAGTGCTGTCGAACGTGTTTTATGCCGCTGTGTTATTGACCGTCGGAATTTGGTGTGATCGTGTGTAGGCAACACAGCTTGAGCGGAATTCCGTCGGAAAAAACGTCAGAGTTTTTTCTGAATGTTTGCTTCAAAAGGTGATTTGGATGACATCTGGTGGCTAAAGATAGTAATTACACTATGGACGGCCTATTTAAACTTGCCCTTTCCGATCCCTCCTTGCTCTAAAGAAACCAACGGCTATTGGTTGGTGAAACTCGTCAGAGGCGTGACGTCAGCACGTCACAGCGGGACCGCGCGCTGTTTGATTCTGAGTGCCTGCATGAAGTTACACAGCTGCTGGCTCTTTGGAGGACGGTACGCATGATTGGAAGGTCCCAGCTCCACAGCGTGGATATTTCCTTCCTGTTCGTAAACAGGCATTTGGTGACACGAAAAGCACAGAAATCAGCTTTTGTCTTGAAGCGCTCAGGGGTAGAGAAATGTGTTTGAAGGACGGATGTTCGACACAGCGAAGGTGGTGAGAGTATCAATATTCTTCCCTGCATCTCTATTCAATTGGAAGTAGACATGGGCGCTGTCCAAAAATTTGTTTCTTTTTGTTCCGTTTCGTTCCGTACGAAAAAAAAATTAGTATTTTAGTAATTCGTGTACCAAATTCAATTCGGATATGTACGAAATACGAATTATCATTAGATTCGGAAACTTTTTGTTAAAATAACGAAAGTTCGTTATGATGAATTTATCATTATGAGGGGCTCCCACCATCCCTGTGCTGACTTCCTGGGTTTTTAACCTTTAGTTGTGTTAACTTTTCGTAAAAATAACGAATGTTCGTTATGATGAATTTATCATTATGAGGGGTTCCCACCATCCCTGTGCTGAGTTCCCTGGTCTGAGTGTATACCCGCTGGGCCCATTATGAGGGGTTCCCACCATCCCCATGTTGTGCTGACTTCCTCTGATTGGTGAACAAAACACCAGTCATGTTTCTGTTAATTTGGATCCGAAATTCCGCATGAAATTCGTAAGCATAGAAATTCCCATAGGGTTCCCACATCCCTGTGCTGAGTTCCCAGGTCTGTACACCTGCTATGCCCATTATGAGGGGTTCCCACCATCCCTGTGCTGAGTTCCCAGGTCTGTACACCTGCTGTGCCCATTATGAGGGGTTCCCACCATCCCTGTGCTGAGTTCCCAGGTCTGTACACCTGTTCCCATTATGAGGGGTTCCCACCATGTGCTGAGTTCCCAGGTCTGTACACCTGCTGTGCCCATTATGAGGGGTTCCCACGATCCCTGTGCTGAGTTCCCGGGTCTGAGTGTACACCCGCTGTGCCCATAATGAGGGGTTACCACCATCCCTGTGCTGAGTTCCCGGGTCTGTACACATTATGAGGGGTTCCCACCATGTGCTGAGTTCCCGGGTCTGTACACCTGCTGTGCCCATTATGAGTGGTTCCCACCATTCCTGTGCTGAGTTCCCGGGTCTGAGTGTACACCCGCTGTGTGTCCATTATGAGGGGTTCCCACCATCCCTCTGATGAGTTCCCGGGTCTGTACACCCGCTGTGCCCATTATGAGGGGTTCCCACCATCCCTGTGCTGTGCTGACTTCCTCTGATTGGTGAACAAAACACCAGTCACAATTCTGTTAATTTCGTAAATTCCGAAATTCATTTTTCGTATGAAATTCGTAAGCATAGAAATTCCCATAGGGTTCCCACCATCCCTGTGCTGACTTCCTGGGGTTTTAACTTTTAGGTTCGTTAACTTTTCGTAACAATTACAAATTTTCGTTGTGTATTTGGAAATTTCGTATTTCGGACGGAATTCGTATGCATAAAAATTCATATTTCGGATTCGTACGAATTTTCGTTTCGTATGAAACTAATCGCACATGTCTAATTGGAAGTGGTTCCTCCACTTTAAGTACTCCCCGATTATTAACTGTTTATAGATCAGTGGTGTGGCCTTAAACCTATATGCACTTTATCAAATGGAATATTTCACAACAAGCTGTCCTTTGTTACCTCCTCCTGCCTGATCACTAGTGATAAATATCTGGAACCTCATGCTAGTAAAGACTTTGTTGAAGTGATGATATATTCACTCCCATGATCAGCACTCTAATCATCCACCCAGTACACCATGCGTACGACCTCTACTGACTAATTGGATTTATTGGGAATCATCCCCTTGGATATCACATTAGCAATTCCAGTATATGATGTCTGTTTATGGTGATTGTGGTGTGAATGTGGGATGTGCAGCCGCAGCTTCCTTTGTTTTCATATTGTTTTGACAACATTGTCATACTTTTAATGAGTCTGTGTTCGCCGCACATCTGTAAACCCCCTCACTTTTTTCATTAATTATAGTAGCTGGTAATCTTTTTGTAATTAAATAAAGTGAGTTTTTGTATTCACCATAGTGTTCTGTGTTGGCCCTCTTATGCCGCGTACACACGTGCGGACTTTTGCCGGCGGACCTAGTCCAGCGGACAATCCCGCCGGACTTTCCAGCTGGGTCCGCTGGACTTTCGAGCGTGTGGACTTGCCCACAGACGTGCGGACTTGCCCACACACGCACGGACTTCTCCGGCGGATAATCTTAGCACGTGACTTCAGGTTACGTAGCTAGTGTAAATGCCGCCGCGCTAGCTCCGTAAGCTGGCATGGATTTAAAGGTTCCCCCCAAAGCCACGCCCCCTTATCCGAGCATGCAGCCTGGCAGGCCAGGAAAGGGGTGGGGACGACCGCCCCCCCCCCTCCTGGTAATCTTTTTGTAATTAAATAAAGTGAGTTTTTGTACCGAGCGGGGGAAGTCCGGCTACCTTCTTCGTCGTCGCCCGCCGTCTGGGGGTCTCGATCATGTGCTCCGGGGGTCTTCGTCTTGGGGGTCTTCTCGCCGGACTCCCCGCCATTTACCTCTTCTTGGGGGGGAAGTCCGGCTACCTTCTTCGTCGTCGCGCCGTCTGGGGGTCTCGATCCGGAAGGGCTGTGCCGCGCTTTCATTCACCATAGTGTTCTGTGTTGTCCTTCTTCTTGTCCTTCTTCTTGTTCTTCTTCTTCTTCCGATGTTGACCCGACGCTCTCTCTGCCCGGAATGCCTGTGCCGCTCTGCGCTAGGACTTATATAGGGGCATGGAGACAGGGTCACATGTTCATGTCATGGTGACCCCGCCCCCTTGCGATGTCACAGTCCCAGCATCCTCCGGGACTGTGACAACACAAGGGGGCGGGGGTCACCATGTCTGAACATGTGACCCTGTCTCCATGCCCCTATATAAGTCCTAGCGCAGAGCGGCACAGGCATTCCGGGCAGAGAGAGCATCGGGTCAACATCGGAAGAAGAAGAAGAAGAAGAAGAAGAACAACAAGAACAAGAAGAAGGACAAGAAGAAGGACAAGAAGAAGGACAAGGCGCCGGCGGCGCGGAAGACGACGACCGCCGCAAGAACAGAAGAGACCCCCGGAAGACCCCCGAAGGCGGATCGAGACCCCCAGACGGCGGCGACGACGACGAAGGTAGCCGGACTGCCCCCGCTCGGTAAAAGAGCTTGGTAAATGGCGGGGGAGTCCGGAGAGAAGACCCCCGGAGCAGTGCAATAAACTATTTTTTCAAAAGTGTGGGTGTTTTTTTTACTTTACATTTTACACCTTAGGTGAATGGGTAGGGGTACATCGTACCCCATAGGGTGGGGGGCCGGTATCTGGGTCCCCCCTTATTAAAGGGGTCTCTCAGATTCCGATAAGCCCCCGCCCGCAGACCCCGACAACCAACGGCCAGGGTTGCGGGAAGAGGCCCTTGTCCTCACAACATGGGGACAAGGTGCTTGGGGTGGGGGGGCCGCACGGCCCCCCTTTCCCCAGGGCACCCCCCATGTTGAGGGCTGGTACGGCTCAGGAGGGGGGGGGCGCTCGTTCTGCCAGGCTGCGTGCTCGGAGAATGGGGGGGACCCCCACGCCTTTTTCGGCGTGGGGATTCCCTTTAAATCCATGACAGGTGACGGAGCTAGCGCGGCGGCATTTACTGCCTACGCTAGCTACGTACCTGAAGTTACGTTCGAAATGAACGGACTGCTCCGTGTGTGGGCAAGTCCATTTTCAAAAGTCCCGCGGAATAGCCTACTAACGGCGGGATTGTCCGCTGGACTGCCAAGTCCAGCGGATAATTTTAAAACTTGGACTTTACATAATCCCGCGGGATTGTCCCTTCGTGTGTACGCGGCATTAGGAGAACTTTATTCTCTTGGTTTTTTTCTGTCATTCATATAGAAGCCATTCACAGAACGCCTTGCATTTTTCTCAAATGAATTTGCAAGGAGTTCTCTGATTGGACAAGTTGCAGAGACCACAATCTCCACCTATTCCATTCAGAGAATGCCTTGCACTTCCTAGCTGGACCAATGCAACTATCATATAATAGCAATACTTTGTATTCAGCTTTAATTATTACAAACCACAACAGTATATATAAAAAAAAAAAAGCACATACTGTACCCACCACCTATAAAAAATAACAGATCTGTCCATGGGCGTCCGCAGAACTTTTTTCAGGGGGGGGGGGGGCATCATTTTAGGGTCACCCACGCACCGCCCCTTTTCGACAATGTCATTATGACATTATCATGGTCAGAGACTGCAGACGTAGTACAGTCCCTAGGATAAGTAATGGATAATGGCCAACAGGCCTTCTTACCAGACCCAGCGAAACAACAGCAGTGATTTCTCCGGCTGGACGATCGCTCACTCTGGGTTCCCCGAGGGAGACTCTGGTCAGTAGGTGTAGCATGTCTGTACCCTGGTAGTGGCTCAGTCTTTCTCTGGTGGCGCTGGGCAGTGTGGCTCTCTCTCTCTGGCTTCCGCCCAGCACCCTCCTCATTCTTTGTCCTGTAGCGCTCTCTCCCTCAGCTTTTTTCCAGGCTGCAGTCTCTCAATCTCTCTCTTGATCGAGCTGTAGCCTCCTCCCTGTGGAAAATGGGGGCGCCAATCTTTGGGACTACATGTCCCATGATGATCTCCTCTCCTAGACTCCTTTGATTGGCCCTAAGTTATGGCCAATAGGGAAGGAACGGAGTGGGCAGGAAGCTGGGCAGGGAACCTGGTGAGAGCCGCCGTCTCTTCTTCCTGACAGGAGAAAGGGGGCGAGAGCAGGGGAAACCTCCGCCGAGTTCTCTGCTGGACTGAGCAGGGAAAAGAGCCCGAAGTCAGACTACACTGATGGCCCCCCCCCCCGGGCTTGACAGCACCTTGATAGTGTCACCCCACTGGCAGGTGGCACCCGGGTGTGGGCTGCACGCACCCTAATAGTGATGCAACTGTACTGAATTTAAGATCCGATCCCTGATTCCAGGGGGGGGGGGCACCTGACCCCCTTGCCCCTACCTGCGGACGCCCATGGATCTGTCACATTTTGCTACATGTCACAATACGAAATTTGAAGCTAGGTTCACACTTCTGCGATGCAATTTTGATCTGAGTTTAGTGCGATTATGTAGTGCAACTTGGATGTGGTTTGCATATTCTATGGGGCCAAAATCATGTTGCAATCACAGAAACCTTTTCCAAAAATGCACCGTGCTGAGTTGCTTTGATGTGAACAGGCACCATTGAAAACAATGTGATTTCCATTGTCATGTCACATCTGAAATCGCATTAGTGTGAACGGAGCCTAAAGATGAAACGTATTCACCAATGGGATAAATGGGATTGTACATAGGGGCTATTGCGATAAAATGTTGCTCCTAAAAGAGTGTTTTTATATTTACGTTTGCTCAGACAGAATCTGGATTAGCTGTGCATTGCAACCAATCAGCTTCTATCTTTCATTTTCAACACTTGCATTGAACAAACTAAAGATTGAAGCTGATTGGTTGCCATACACAACTACTCCAGATTCTGGCTGCTTTAGTTTTGATAAATTCCCCTCATTGTGTCTGAGGGGTTTGAACCAGGAGTTAAAATTAGGGGGTCTTTTTTTTATTTTTTATTGGTAGATGGAAAGTACTCCTTGCTGGTGATTGATGGTGAATCTCAGACCTTCTCAGGATTTGAGAAGACTTTGAATTTGTGTTTATACAGTAAAGGGATATTATTCTGTGAGGCAGAAAAAAAAAAAAAACCTTCTGGTTTTCGTTTATGATTGGAGCTTTCTGGCAGAAAAAAAACGCAAAACTCTCCTAATTGCGTCAAAACTATGTACAAAAAAATGCTCTATATGAGCTTTTTTTTTCCTGCCAAGGTAACTGCCATATTTTAAGCCCAGTGTGAATAGAGCCCAACTGCCGGTATGCTTTGGACAAACCTCCACTGGTCGTAGGAGTCGTCTGAGCTGTACATGCGATTAACCATCAGATCAGATCTAAAGCAACCTAATCTGTCAGATCGTTTTCAGATCGCTTATTGGAAACTCCACAATTTTCCCTCATCCCAGCATATAGATTAAAAAAAAATTCTCTTTGCTGGTACATTGCGACGCCACTGGGAAAACGCTATTTACTTCACTTGTGCTTTTGAGTGATATGATCTGCGTTCTGCAACAGGAACAGACAATAAAATACAGACGACAAGTACTGAGGACGCAGAGAACTCAAATAGTTTATTTTCTGGAATGATTTACATTGAAATACGCAGAAATTTCATTCAAGAATGCTGCCTGAAGGCGATGTGCAGATCTCTGTTATGTATCCGGCAGGGGAGGGCTGGGAAGGGGGGCAGAGATGCAATTGCCCCCTGGGCTGCTCTCATATCCTCTACAAAGGCTGCTGTGTCACCAGCTCAGAATGCACAGTTTTTGAGCAGGCCGAGTGCTGCATCTCCATCCAGTACTGAGAGCTAGGGATGTCTCAGGGCCGACTGTGTTACAGAGCACAGCACAGCACAGCACAGCCCCGCCCAGCCCCTCCCTCCTCCACACGAATGGCTGGCAGAGGCTGGACCTGCTCTCTATTTCCCCGCCCACACTCCGGGCAGCCTGTGTGCTGTCTTTGAAGAGGATGTGTGGGGAGGGAAAGATAAATCTGAGCAGTCGGCTTGAATACAGTGAGGTTCCTGGGAGGCTGGGAAACACCAAGTAAGTGAACTTCTCCCTCCTCCCCCCGGCCCCCCCTCTGCAGCTAAAGAGTTTTTTTTCCTAGCAGCCTGTGACACTGCCTTGCTTGCCCTCCTAGGTGTTGATGTGGGCTCACACTGGCATGCTGCGATTTGTCTGTAGTGCTGGTGTACTGGCAGTCTTCCTGCATGTGGCCCCTGGTCCCATAGAGGTTGCACATTTTGCTGCATGTTCTTAAAGTGCACAAAACGTCCTGCATGCTGCGTCTTTGGTGCACTTCAAGAAAATGCAGCAAAAATGTGCAACCTAAAAGAAGACTGAGGGACTATGGCTATGGAAGGCTTGTATTCACTTACAGC
The DNA here is from genome assembly GCA_028564925.1 of Lithobates sylvaticus. Classification (NCBI taxonomy): domain Eukaryota; kingdom Metazoa; phylum Chordata; class Amphibia; order Anura; family Ranidae; genus Lithobates; species Lithobates sylvaticus. Next base: position 164,991,444 of record CM053029.1, read on the forward strand.
AGGCACTGCCACTCCACTGAAAAGTGACAGACAGAGAAGGTGATATAACATTTCATCCATGCCTGTTTTAACCCCCTAAATGCCAGTGTCCAGCGGTCTCTCTCTCTGTGCAGGCAGTGTTAAGCAGTCTCTCTCTGTTCAGGCAGTGCAAAGTGGCCCCTGTCTCTGTGCCAAGTGGCCTCTCTCTCTGCAGGCAGTGCCAAATGGCCTCTCTCTCTGTGCAGGCAGTGCCAAGTGGCATCTCTCTCTCTGTGCAGGCAGTGCCAAGTGGCCCCTCTCTCTGTGCAGGCAGTGCCAAGTGGCCTCTCTCTCTCTGTGCAGGCTGTGCCAAGTGGCCTTTCTCTCTGTGCAGGCTGTGCCAAGTGGCCTTTCTCTCTGTGCAGGCTGTGCCAAGTGGCCTCTCTCTTTCTCTGCAGGCAGGACCAAGTGGCCTCTCTCTCTCTCTGCAGGCAGTGCCAAATGGCCTCTCTCTGTGTGCGGGCAGTGCCAAGTGGCATCTCTCTGTGCAGGCAGTGCCAAGTGGCCCCTCTCTCTGTGCAGGCAGTGCCAAGTGGCCTCTCTCTCTCTGTGCAGACTGTGCCAAGTGGCCTTTCTCTCTGTGCAGGCTGTGCCAAGTGGCCTTTCTCTCTGTGCAGGCTGTGCCAAGTGGCCTCTCTCTCTCTCTGCAGGCAGTGCCAAGTGGCGTCTCTCTCTCTGTGCAGGCAGTGCCAAGTGGCCCCTCTCTCTGTGCAGACTGTGCCAAGTGGCCTCTCTCTCTCTGTGCAGGCTGTGCCAAGTGGCCTCTCTCTCTCTCTGTGCAGGCTGTGCCAAGTGGCCTTTCTCTCTGTGCAGGCTGTGCCAAGTGGCCTCTCTCTTTCTCTGTGCAGGCTATGCCAAGTGGCCTCTCTCTCTCTCTCTGCAGGCAGTGCCAAGTGGCCTCTCTCTCTGTGCAGGCAGTGCCAAGTGGCATCTCTCTCTGTGCAGGCAGTGACAAGTGGCATCTCTCTCTGTTCAGGCAGTGCCAAGTGGCATCTCTCTCTGTGCAGGCAGTGCCAAGTGGCATCTCTCTCTGTGCAGGCAGTGCCAAGTGGCATCTGTCTCTGTGCAGGCAGTGCCAAGTGGCCTCTCTCTCTCTGTGCAGGCAGTGTCAAGCGTTCTCTCTCTCTGTGCAGGCAGTGTTAAATGGTCTCTCTCTCTCTCTCTCTCTGCAGGCAGTGCCAAGTGGCCTCTCTCTCTCTGGGGCAATATGGAGCAGTCTTCTCTCTCTCTCTCTCTCTCTCTGCAGTGAATGTGGTGTAGATGGATGGTGAGCTGATTCAGTGGTTCAATGGGCCACTTGACTGGACTTGCCCCCCAGGCCTAAGGCTGCCAGCCCTCCCCTGGTATCCGGCTTCCTTCTCCGGCTCAGACTCGCCCCCTGCTGTCCCAACACTGAATTTCTTTCATCAAGTCAAGCAATGTATTCTGTAGAGCTTTACTAAAACTTAAACAGGAGCTCCAGTCTGGGCAAAAAATACTGTAGCTGCTGAATTTTAATATAGGGACACTCACCTGTCCTGGGATCCATCAACGTCGGCACCCCGAGCCGATTCGTTAATCGGCTTCATGGTGCGGGCGCCAACATCTTCACTCAGATAACCTGGCAGTGAAGCCTTCAGGCTTTCACAGCTGGTTTCCTACTGCGCATGCGCGAGTCACTCTGCGCTTTCTGAATTGTCCCCCCATCTTCTGGGACCCGTGTGCGTCCCAGAAGGCAGCAGGGGGAAGGAGGAGGGGCCGGGAATACTCAGAGATCGCTGTGGCGATTTTACCCAGAAGTGGGAGCAGGTACTTGTCAAAACATGTATCGGTCCCCCCCCCCCCCCCCCGAAAGTGGAAAATGTGTCAGTGGAAGGGGGGGGGGGGCTTGCTTCCTCATTTGGGTGTAGCTCCGCTTTAACTCCAGGATAAACAAATTTACTTAAAGCAGAGGTCCACCCTAAAAACAAATTTAACATTAAAAGACTCCTTTACATTTTTAAAAAAACATTTGAAAAAAAAAAGTATTTTTTTACTTACCTATTGGTCTTCCCAATCTGCCACTTCCTATTCCGCGGTGCTCCTCGGTCTCGTCCTCGCCTTGCCTCCTGGGAAATAGGGCGCGTTTTCTTCTGGGACCTGTAGGACAGCCGCCCATTCACAAAGCGATGCGCGACTCGTGCATTCGCAGTAGGAAACAGGCAGTGAAGCCGCAAGGCTCCACTGCCTGTTTCCCTTTGTTAGGATAGCGGCGCCGGCAGCACCTGATCTGGTGGATAGACCGGCCTCGGTGGGCCGACATCTCGGGCTCCCTGGACAGGTAAGTGTCCTTAAAAGAACAAACACTGTAGCTGCTGACTTGAAAAAAAAAAAAAAAAAAAAAAAACGGCCAGGCCTCCCCTTTAAATACAAGAGTCAAGTGTATTCTTCCTTGAATCTTGGTGTCCTTTGTATATTTCTTCCAGATCTGTGCAGTAATCCAATGTGAAACTTTACCTCTCTGTAGGAGTTTCCTGTAATAAAGACCAGTCACTGCTGGTCTCTCTTCTTGTACAGGTGACTGGTCTTGTCTCCGCCCCCTCCTGTAGTTTCTTGCAGGCAGCCTGTAGTGGGTGGGGCCTGCTATTTACAGCACAGGGATGATGGCACTGCTACTTTTGCAAGGTAATATCTGAGTTTGTAAAGGCATTTGGTGTGCACAGAGTAGATTTATATCCTTTGTGGCTTTGGAGGAATATATTTAAATTAAAGTTTCTGTGCCCAGAGTTCAGCTGTAAAGGGGAGCTCTGCTGAAAATCTTCTGCCTAGTAACATCCTTTTCATTCCCTGTCCCACCTGTCCTTACTACTGTGTTTCTATTTCTTTGTTGCTACATTAAGTCAATGACTAAGATTCCCATTTTTCTAGGCCTGTTGCGATTGCTTTGTTGCTCACTATTCTATTCCACTACTTTTCACCATTGTATTTACCTATTTCATCAGTTTTAGACATTTCTGGCTCAGCTTTGGGCTGTTTTTTTTTTTTTTTTTTTTTTATGTAAATGTTTTTTTTTTTAAGGTGAAAATATTAAATTTAAGTCTTTTCACTGGCATATTTTGCTAATTGTCATTACTAATGTTCTTCCCCCAAAAATGTTTCCAAGAATTTAGGCCACTCTGAGCACAGTGTCATCCAATAATTAGAAGGAAGGATAACAGGATGCAGTGCAGTGTGACTGGTGAATCATTTGCTCTCCCTGATGAATCAAGCTACTTCATCACATCCAGGCTTGCCTCAGTACCTCACAGTGGCTTAAAACAAGAGACTGTCAGAGCTGTATTAGCTTCTTCCCCGGCCACAGAAACAAGAGACTGTCAGAGCTGTATTAGCTTCTTCCCCGGCCACAGAAACAAGAGACTGTCAGAGCTGTATTAGCTTCTTCCCCGGCCACAGAAACAAGAGACTGTCAGAGCTGTATTAGCTTCTTCCCCGGCCACAGAAACAAGAGACTGTCAGAGCTGTATTAGCTTCTTCCCCGGCCACAGATACAAGAGACTTCAGGCTTGGAGTAACTACAGGTAATGTAATGCTACTACTAATAACTTTATTGTTCTGTTTGTTATCCCTATTAGGGATGGGCTACCCCCTATTCATGAATTACAGCGGCGGGGGGTGTTTTTTTGAAGCACCTGATTAGAGCCACAATTGCGCTCGGAGCCCACCCAGGTGTTAGAAAAGCAAATGAATATTCGCTTTTCTGTGCCTGTGAATGCAGCCAATCAGGAGGCACGGGTCTGATACCCTTCACCTAATTGGCTGAAAGGACCGGCGCTCCTATTGGACACCTAGCCTGACCCGCTGCCTGTCCCACAGCTTTCCGCCGTCACCCACTGCCTGACCCGCCACCAATATAGGGTATTTGCCTGTCAGATGGCGAGCGCGCAAGCACGGGGGGGGGGGGGGTGCTGGGGGCACAGTGTCTGCAATTGATGGGCACAGTGGCTGCATTTGATGACAGGCACAGTGTCTGCATTTGAGGGGGACAGTGGCTGCAATTGATGGCACAGTGGCTGCATTTGATGGGCACAGTGGCTGCATTCGGTGGGCACAGTGGCTGCATTTGACGGGCACAGCGGCTGCAAATGATGGCACAGTGGCTGCATTTGATGGGCACAGTGGCTGCATTCGGTGGGCACAGTGGCTGCATTCGGTGGGCACAGTGGCTGCATTTGACAGGCACAGTGGCTGCAAATGATGGCACAGTGGCTGCATTTGATGGGCACAGTAGCTGCATTTGATGGGCACAGTGGTGGCAATTGATGGCACAGTGGCTGCATTTGATGGGCACAATGGCTGCATTTGACGGGCACAGTGGCTGCATTTAACGGGCACAGTGGCTGCATTTGATAGGCACAGTATTTGATGGGCACAGTATTTGATGGGCACGGTGGCTGAATTTGAAGGGCACAGTGGCTGCATTTCAAGGGCACAGTGGTTGCAGTTGACGGGCACAGTGGCTGCAAATGATGGCACAGTGGCTGCATTTCACGGGCACAATGGCTGCATTTAAAGGGCACAGTGGCTGCATTTGACAGGCACAGTGGCTGCATTTGAAGGGCACAGTGGCTGCATTTGATGGGCACAGTGGCTGCATTTGATGGGCACAGTGAGGCTGCAATTGATGGTTATTTTTTCTGTATTTTTCTGAATTTTTCAGTTTCTTTGCGTCCCCCAAAAATTGTGAGCACCAGCCGCCACTGGATAGAAGTCAGGTAATTGTTTAGGGAAGGGCATGGGTAGAATATTTAGTGGGGTCCCTGGACAGGTAAGTGTCCTTATATTAAAAGTCAGCAGATACAGTATTTTTAGCTGTTGACTTTTTTTTTTTTTTACAGACTGGAGCTCCTCTTTAATGCGGCACAGTTACAATAACACTCAATGAAGGAGGAATTAGAGGGCCCTGCTTGTTAGCGCTTATAATCTAAATAATAAATTACAGTGAAGTTAGTAATAACTGATGATCTTGATTGTAGTAATGATAATAAAAATAAAAAATAATAATAATAATGTGTATTTTCTCCAGTAATCCAGCAGGTGTCACTGTGCCCCTGTAAAGGGTTAATCCCCCACCCAGGGGCGCTGCACAGTTTAACCTCTCCTGAAACTTGTCTTTTCCTCCAGACTACATTTCCCAGCATGCCTCTCTCCCCTTTTCCTGTATCTGGCCTGCGCACGTAAGGATGCTGGTATTTGAAGTCCCTTCTCCGCCTCTCTCAGGGTGTACATGGACGCGCTGAACTACATTTCCCGGCTGTAGCTGTGGCTCTCTGGCTCCCCCTGGTGGCGAGGAGCGGCAAAGCAGGCGCTGTCCAGTGTACACGGAGTGGAGGACGGAGGTGACAGGTAAGAGGGGCTGCTGGGGAGTCCTTGTGCCCTGACGGCGTGGGGGAGAAGAATTCTTTGCAAAAGAAAACTTTTATATAGTGGTGATCTGCTAGGAAAAGGGGGTAAGAAAGGTACTGGGGGCTCATAATGATAAGAATGGTTTTATATAGTTAGGTCACTTAGGTGAGACTAAAGCAACTGGGTGGGGTGGGGGAGTTATTGGGGGTGCTGGAGAAGGGTTGGTCAAAAAGTAAAATAGGTTAATAAGTGCTGGTAGAGGAGGAATGGGTTATTAAATGGTAGGGAGGAATGGGTTAATAAGTGCCGGAGGAGAAGGAATGGGTTAATAAGTGCCGGAGGAGGAGGAATGGGTTAATAAGTGCCGGGGGAGGAGGAATGGGTTAATAAGTGCCGGAGGAGAAGGAATGGGTTAATAAGTGCCGGAGGAGGAGGAATGGGTTAATAAGTGCCGGAGGAGGAGGAATGGGTTAATAAGTGCCGGAGGAGGAGGAATGGGTTAATAAGTGCCGGAGGAGGAGGAATGGGTTAATAAGTGCCGGAGGAGGAGGAATGGGTTAATAAGTGCCGGAGGAGGAGAAATGGGTTAATAAGTGCCGGAGGAGGAATGGGTTAATAAGTGCCGGAGGAGAAGGAATGGGTTAATAAGTGCCGGAGGAGGAGGAATGGGTTAATAAGTGCCAGAGGAGGAGGAATGGGTTAATTCCGGGTATCAGAGAAATGTGTAAATATGTGCTGCCAATGGAGAAAAGGGTTATTAAGTACTGGAGGAGAAGGAATGGGTTAATAAGTGTGTAGGGGGGGGGGGGGGGTAGTTTAATAAATTCTGGGTATCCGAAATGTGTTAATATGTGCTGCCAATAAAGAAAAGGGTTAATAAGTGCTGGAAGACGAGAAATAGCTTACCGATTGCTTGAAACGTAGGAATAGGTTATATTGGTAAATGGTAAACGGCTAAATAATTGTAGACAGGAGAAGGGTGGGTTAACTATTGCTGCCAGGGGAAGGATGGGTTTAAAAGTGTTGTCAGGGAAATAATTGGTTAAAAAGTGTTGGCAGAGGGTGAATGGGTTAACATATCCCAGCAGGAGAGGGATGAGTTCTGTCCGGGTAGGAATGGGTTAACAGGGCCCGGGTGGGCAGGAATGGGTAGGGGTGCTCGGAGGGTGGGTAAGAAGTGGTGGGGCCTGGAGTGGGGAGGAATGAGTTAATACATGCTGGTGAAGAAATGCGTTAATTAATTTGGATAATAACTACTGGCTGTGGCACTAATAATTTCATATGTGTGGGTGGGGCAGCAATGGGTTAATGAGGACGGGCGATGGAATGAACTGGTGAATGAGTGGATTGGGTCACTGCGAAGGGTTAATGTGCTCTGGGGACCAGGGAAGGGTTGCTGTGCCCCAGGGGTAAGTGAAAGGGTTAAAGGCGCTGCCTCCACATGCCCGGTAAGGGTGTATTTCGCCACCTCCAGCTATAAACGATCACACTGCGTATTGTACTTTCTGTACATTGTATCCTGAGCCTCTGGCTTGTCATTGGCTTGTTTGCCATGTTGCAGTTTTTATTTATTTGACTCCGTAGGGCATTGCCATCCCCGATGTCCCATGAGAGCAGGAGATACCAGCTGTCCTGGCATATGACACATGCTTGGTGCATTGAGTATTATGCCCGATTTAGGGTGGAGTAAAGTACCGGTCACATGTTTTATTATGAACATTTAGGATTGGCGCTATTATCGGCAGGAGGGACGGGCGCACTCCTGCATTTTATTTCTGACCCGAATGTCGGAATCATTTCTGAAGCCTCTTGCTTGTGGCATTGAATTCTGATTTGGATATTATGTAGTCACCTTCTTCTGTTTGATACATTGTTTTTTATTCCCTCCAATCGCAGCATTTCTGACCGATCTCAGATGCATGCCGCTTTCCCTGGGAGCATGCTGATTTTGACTTCTCTTCGTGTATAGAAACCCAAAAGCATTTCTCACCTGGAGACCGAAGGGAGAGATTATCCAAAGCAGATTATTAAATCTGATCTCCAGCCTTCCCTTTCGTCTTACACAGTTGTACACGCTCCTCTCCTGTACTGACATTCCTTACTGCACACTGTGAGCTCCTCACAATGTGCATTAGAAGCTGAAGCAAGTCACATAGACCTTGCCTCATTTCCTGGCAGGAAGATGCCCAGCATCCTCTAGCTCAGGGATATGCAATTAGCGGACTTCCAGCTGTTGCAAAACTACAAGTCCCATCATGCCTCTGCCTCTGGGTTTCATGCTTGTGGCTATCGGAGTTTTGCCATGCCTCATGGGAATTGTAGTTCTGCAACAGCTGGAGGTCCGCTAATTGAATATCCCTGTTTACTTCCCAGCCTTACTCTCTCTGGTCTGCCCCTTTCATTCATTGGATTTCAATTCTTTCAATCATGGAGGCTCAGCATTATATGTGGGTGTTACCCAGGGTGACCTACATGCAAATACAGCCTGTCTAGAAACGCTTATTCCTCCAGACTGACATCACAGCATCCTGACAGCCACTCCTACCAGCCATGATCTGCCTGCATTGCATAGAGAAGAACAAAGACCCAGTGAGGATGTCACTGGGTGTAAAATAAAGTAGGTTAACAAAGATTAGCATAAAATGAGGGGAGGGGCTTGCTGACTGGCCCATGCAGATATACTGCAGGCCGGCATCTCTCCTGCACCACATCACGTACTTGTACATGATCTGGGATTTCCCGGTAGGGGACACGTGCCTGCTGACCCAGCTGTGCTGTCATTCGCTACAGCACAAGCCAATCAGCGGGTCCCGGCCAATGATTTATGTCTGGGACCCGCTGATCGGCTAAATGAGTGACAGAGGAGAGCCCTGTGTTGGTAAACAACACAGGGCTCAGTACAAACCGCATGTGCAGGGAGTAAAAGCCAGCACATTGCTTAGTCAAACCGTACACAGTACACAAGTGATTGTAAACCCACTTTAAAAAAAATAAAAAAATAACACCTGCAAGACAAAGGCATAATGAGCTAGTATGCATAGCATACTAGCTCATTATGTAATACTCACCTGAGATCAAAGCCCCCGCTACAGCACCCGTACACTGCTCCGGCGGCCGACATCACTCCCGGGGATTACTTCCAGGTATCGGGGCTCCGGTGCTGTGATTGGCCGGAGCCGCGATGACGTCACTCCTGCGCATGCGTGCGGTAACGGCACACTCAGTGAAGCAATGGCACATACGTGCCATTGCTTCAGTTTGTGTCCGTGCGCATGTGCCGATGACGTCGGCACATACAAATGCAGGGGATATCTCCTAAACTGCTTAGGAGATATCCTGGGTAGATACAGGTAAGCCTTATTATAGGCTTGCCTGTAACACAAAGTGGCCTGTAAGGGTTTACAACCACTTTAACCCTTTGATTGCCCTTAAATGTTAACCCCTTCCCAGCCAGTACCATTAGTACAGTAACAGTGTATATTATTAATACTGATCACTGTATTAGTGTCACTGGAGATGTCAGTGGCAGTTACTCAGTTCCCACAAAGTGTCAGTTAGGCTAGGTTCCCACTACAGGCATACCCCACTTTTAAAGCGGTGTTCCGGCCGAAATTATACTTTTTAAATAAAAATACCCCTATAATACACAAGCTTAATGTATTCTAGTAAAGTTAGTCTGTAAACTAAGGTCTGTTTTGTTAGTTTTTAGCAGTAGTTTGTTATTTTATAAACTTGCAGCAGGCCGTGGCCATCTTAAGTGTGGGCATCTGAAGCCAGACTGTATTTCTTCCTGGATCTCATCCTTGCAGATCTCGTACATGCTCAGTGCAGCATAAGCAGTGTAATAGGTTTCAGGTCAGGTTTCCATAGCAACGGCAGTTTGAGAGGAAGTTGCTGCCCCTTCCCAGGAGGCATTGCAAACAGGAAATGATGCGATGGGCCGCGGCCAGGGAGGAGGAAGTGAAAAATGAATACAGCAGATATACAGTCTGTGCTGAAAAAAAAATAAAAAAAATATCCAATTTGTTTACAGTGCACAGTTTAGTGAGGGATGCTGAAGAGTTGTAAAAGTGGGTGGAACTCCACTTTAAGTACGCAATGGGGTTTATTTACTAAAGCTGGAAAGTGCAAAATCAGGCTCACTTCTGCATAGAAACCAATGAGCTTCTAACCCCGGCTTGTTCAATTAAGCGTTGGCAAGAAAACCTGGAAGCTCATTGGTTTCTATGCAGAAGTGAGCCTGATTTTGCACTTTCCATCTTTAGTATTAGTAAATTTAGTAAATCTATCTATATATATAATCTCTATAATCTCATCCTTTGTAGACACTATAACCTTCACACACATTAAACTTATTGGGATTTTTGTTTTACCAAAGACATGTAGCAGAGTATCGTTTGGCATAAATTCATGAAGAAATAAGATTTTTAACATTTGTTTTATTGAATAAGTTTTATAGCAGAAAGTAAAAAATATTATTATTTTATTTTTTCAAAATTTGCTGTCTTTTTTTCTTTTATCTTTTATTCATATAATAATAATAATAATAATAATAAAAACAGTAGTGATCAAATACCACAAAAGAATGCTCTATTTGTGTAAAATAAATAAATAAAATTATATAAATGTAATTTGGGTACAGTGCTGCATGACCGAAAGATTATCCAGTTAAAGTAGCGCAGTGCTGAATAGCAAAACGTGGCCTGGTCATGAAGGGGGTAAGACCTTCCGGAGCTGAAGTGGTTAAGTAAAAAACGATTTCCCCTCAAAAAAATAGTTTCGACAGCACGTATAACTTTTATAAATCCTCATTTTAATCCTCTTTTCATCCTCAAGATTAACTATGGCAGCACGAAGCCCCAGAGACCCCCAAATTTGGACGATTTTGTTTCTAGATCCCCATTATAGGTAATTTTTTTTTGTGTCTAAAATAAGAAGCTCAAGCTTCCACTTTCCAGGATGAATGTGACTCGTTGCTGTCAGTCAGGACAGACAGTGCACGTTTCATATAGATGTTGCTATAAATGCTTCCTTGGTTTAGTAGGTTTGTAGCCTGTTTTGGTGCAGTTTCCTGATTGGTCCTTTTTTTTTTTTTTTTTTTTGGTTGTTTTCTCAGTGATGGTGTGCCAGATGTGTTTATAGTAAAATAAGTGAAAAAATGCCAATAATTTCACTGGAAACTTAAATATTTACGGGATCTGTCTCCTTTTACTTTCATTTGGCCCTAGACATTTTTTTATGTAGATGTAATGTCAATTGCTAATACAGTCATGGCCAAAAATATTGGCAGCCCTACGTTTCTGTCCGTAGGGCGCCCAGAAAATTGCTGCAATTTACAAATATTTAGGCATTCTCATGTATATTTCTTGTGTTTTTGTATTGGTATGACAAAAAAAGTGGAGAAACAAAAAGCCAAATCTGACGCATTCCACTCAAAACTCCAAAAATGGACTGGATAAAATCATTTGCACCTTAAGTAAGAAATAATTGCATTCCAAGTTTGTGATGCTCCTGTATTTTTTTCTTAAGGACCGCCTCACGCCGATATACGTCGGCAGAATGGCACGGCTGGGCACAATCGCATACCTGTACGTGTCTCTTTAAGAGCCCAGCCGTGGGTCGCACGCTCGCGACCCGGTCCTGAGCTCCATGACCGCGGCCGCGGGACCAGCGGATCCGATCGCCACTGGTGTCCCGCGATCGGGTCACAGAGCTGAAGAACGGGGAGAGGTAAGTGTAGTGGTTTGAACACCGTTTTCATATGCCGACGCTACTCACGTATGCATCCGAGGTCGTCGGGAAGGGGCGCGTAAAAAAAATATATTTTTTTTCTTATTTATTTAGGATCGCGGCGGGAGGGGGGGCACTTTTATCTTGTAGCGGACCACTCGCTGAAAAGGAGGATACCAGGGTTACGGCAGCTATAGACGACCCTGTGTACATGTGCTGATAACAAGGTAGAGGAGAGTTCAGGGGCAGCTGAAAAAAAATGCCCAATTCCTAAACATCTGTTTACCAGCAGCAGAGTACATGAGGCCTAAGACAATAGGAGATTTGTTAAATCTGAAGAAAGTTGAAACATTGCCAATAGGAGTTCATCCAGAATAAGATATATTTGCCAAAAACCACACAGTGCACCACAGCTGTCTATATCCAATTCCAGATCATTTTCAAACTGTGAAATTATCTTCCACAGGTAAATAAGATAAACTTAAAGCGGAACTAAACCCATCGACTTAATGGTTTCAAAAAACAGTTATATTCCTGGCATGCTGTGAATGCTAACTGTCACGTTTTCTTGTGCTGTCAACCAAACTGTCAAACCATCAGGTGACTGGTGTCATAACTGATCACATGTGCAACTCCATGGCAGTTGGGAAAAAAAAAGAGAAGGCTAAGAGGAATAATGGAAAACAATACTGATGGTGAGAGCGATAACGCTGCATGCTCCTAATAAGGCATCAATATGAAAGGTTCCCCCATGGGGTTTTGAATTGCAGCAACAAGATACAAAAAATTAGAAAAATATATAATTTTATTTAGAAAAAATTGTTACATCAAAGAGACATTTGTTTGTGTTAAAACATGAGCTCTGTAGGTAAGGCTAATACATGTACATAAAAATGCAGCCATTGAATAAAAAAGAACATAGCATGATATAAGTATGTAAATAATACTGAAGACCCCAAAGCGTTTCGACCTTTAACAGTAGAGGTCTTCTTCTGGGGGAGCGAGCAAAAAAACTCTAGAGGAAAAATACGTATATAATGGTAGACTCATTTAGAAACCAAAATGTCAACAGGCAAAATATATTGATATTGACACTATGTTATAGTGGTTCAAATATATTTACCAATCACGGCTGAGAAAAACCTCCTGATTGTTGTGCCCATGAGCTGCCAGAGAATCCAAGCAATGCGGCAAGACACCCCCACCTCAAACGCCGAAAGGGGAAGGGGCAAAGACCAGCGAGCCAAAGAGAGGGCCTACAAGAGAGGCCGCGTTTGAGCCCACACATAGGAGGGGGCTCCTTTTCCGCGACCAGAACCGGATTTCTTGCCAATTGGAGGGGTGGTATATATAGTTAGGCTCTTATGGATCTAATTCAGATCCTATGTAGCAATCATCCTGGACAGACCTGAATTTTGCTCGTCTCAAAGGTAACGTTATTGGGTACTCATTGGACTTTATTATCTTTTGTCCACTTACTCTTACCCTTATAATGTTTGATCCTTAGGTCTTGTCAGTTCATCCGCTCATGAAAATGGACGTTTGATGCATGGCCTTTATGTTTGGTCACATATACCTCTTCCTCACCTTTATATAGATGAGTTAAACTTGCCATTAATGTTTAGGTAAATAGTTTTAGGGTCTCTTTGGATTACACTGCAGCGTCACTTTTCTCACTCTTTCGCTTCCATTTTTTATTTATTTTTTGTTACGTACATCTTGTTTTTCTTGCACTCCATCATCTCTTCACTTTTTCTTTAGTCTTTTTACATTAATACATCTGGGCGGTCCCAGTCCTGTTCACCACACTTCATTTGTACACTATCCCCTTTCACGTCACATTAATTTGTGTTCTTTTTCTACACACTCTCTTATTCCTTCTACATTCTATTCCTCTTCACTTTCTTTTTCATGTTTTTTATTTTCTCTATTTCCCTTCACCTTTTTGATTTTGTTTGGTCTTGATGAGTTGGCCTCAATTTTTATTTTAATTTTTTCACCATCAATTCTTGCTGGGTTTTTTCCTTTTTCCCATCATTCATATTTAATTTTCACGCACTTTCACGCTCCCAGTCACTTCTATTTCATCACCCATTTTCACACTTTTGCACTACCATCATCACCTCATTCACCCTTTATCATTCATTTTAAATTTTATATTTATTCCTATTCCCCATTTCCTCACTTTTTTTCAATCTAATTATATCCTAATATTTTCACTAATAACTATTAAGTGATATTTTTCTAATGCATTACCTTTTTTATACACCCCAACAGCGACTTGGTGAGTGATTGGCCTGTCTCTTGGTTCTTGGCTCCTCCCCGCCCCCTCCCATGTGTGGGCTCAAGCGCGGCCTTTTGTAGGCCCTCTCTTTGGCTCGCTGGTCTTTGCCCCTCCTTGCCCCTCCCCCTTTCCCCCTGTCTTGCCGCATTGCTTGGATTCTCTGGCCGTTCATGAGCACAACAATCGGGAGATTTTTCTCAGCCGTGATTGGTAAATATATTTGAACCACTATAACATATGTGTCAATATCAATATATTTTGCCTGTTGACATTTTGGTTTCTAAATGATTCTACTATTCTATACTTCCTCCCCTTCCAGAGTTTTTTGCTCGCTCCCCCAGAAGAAGACCTCTACTGTTAAAGGTCGAAACGCTTCAGGGTCCTGATTTACATACTTATATCATGCTATGTTCTTCTTTTTTGTATTCAATGGCTGCATTTTTATGTACATGTATTAGCCTTACCTACAGAGCTCATGTTTTAACACAAACAAATGTCTCTTTGATGTAAAAAAAAAAAAAATTCTAAATAAAATGTATATATTTTTCTATTTTTTTTGTATCTTGTTGCTGCAATTCAAAACCCCATGGGGAACCTTTCCTATTGATGGCTAAGAGGGCAGCTTTCTTGGCTTAAAAGGATAGGGGGGTTTAGTTCTGCTTTAAAGTGTTAGTTCTGGTCTAAGAAGGCTTTATTTAACTACACCTTGTTTCAGTTTGAGAACATTTTGAGTTGTTTTAGTCCATTTTCACCATAGAGCATCATGCACACAGGGTGTTTTTACAGTCACTTTTAGCAGCATCAGACGTTTTTTTTTTTTTTTGCAGCTTAAAAATGCCTCTCCATGTTCTCTATGTCAATACACACACAGGCTTTTAGGAGCTGTAAGTGATATAGGCGTTTTCAAGCTGTAAACCCAGGGCCAGCGCGTTCTGAGGAGTGGCGTCAGAGCTGTAAAAACGTCTGTCGCTGATAAACATGTCAAAATCAATGGTTCCCTATGAGAGTCCATTGATTTGAATAAAAGTCACACCACAAGTTGGATCATGATGATCCGACTTGCGGTGCGAATTGTGCGCTAAGGATCTTGAAGGGGAACCCTTGCTGAAATGAAAAAAAAAAAAAAAACTGGCATGGGATTACCACCAAAATCCATTCCAAACCCTTATCCGAGCACGCAGCACGGCAGGTCAGGAAAAGGGGGGGGGCGCGGGGACGAGCGAGAACGCCCCCCTCTTGGACCATACCAGGCCACATGCCCTTGTCCTCATCAACATGGGGACAAGGTGCTTTGGGGTGGGGGGCGCAGGGTATCCCCTGCCCCAAAGAAACCACCCCCTCATGTTGAGGGTGTGTGGCCTGGTATGGTCCAGGAAATCCACGCTCGCTTGCCCCCCCCTTTTCCTGACCTGTTGGGCTGCGTGCTCGGATAAGGGTCTAGTATGGATTTCGGGGGGACCCCACGCCAATTTTTTTTGGTGCGGGGGTTCCCCTTAACCACTTCCGCTATGAGACTCGCTGGATCACAGATCGGAGTAAGGGGTTGGTCCCGACCCCTTACCACGTGATCAACTGTCAGCCAATGACAGCTGATCATGTGATGTAAACAGAGCCGGTAATCAGCAATTTTTTCTCCTTGTACTGATAGCGTGAGGAGAAAAAAAAAGCCGATAACCGGCGGCTGTCATCGTTACATCGGTCCCGATTAAGGAGAGCAGCCGCATGCTCATCTCTGCCACCTGTGCCACCTAACAGTACACAACAGTGCCGCCTACCAGTGCCCACAGTACCACCCATCAGTGTCACCTACCAGTGCCCATCAGTGTCACCTACCAGTGCCCATTGGTGTCGCTTATCAGGGCCACCTATCACTGCCACCTATCAGTGCCATCTTATCAGTGCCGCCTTAGCTGTCCCCATCAGTGCCATTTTATCTGTTCCCATCAGTGCCGTCTTATCTGTGCCTACCAGTGCAGCCTATCAGTGGCACTAATGGAAGCACGTGCGAGCGTTACAGTGCGTGCGCATTAGTGCCCGTGATCGCGCACCAGCAGGTCTGGATCGACTGTTGCTGGCAGAATCTTCCTGACACTTGGACACTTGTAAAATGCATGAAAAAAATCATCAAAATTTTAATCTGTTCAGATATAAATGCAGGTGAGAAGGGACTAAAGCAAATAAAGCAATGGTGAGAAGGGACTAAAGCAATTAAAGTCCTCCAACCAAACTAGTGCATAGTAGTAAAGTAAAGCCTTCTTAGAACAGAAGGTATTTACATGTCTAATTCCATCACATATCCCACAAATAAGAGGATTATTCCTCATTTTAGGACAGTGGGCGGAGCCATGCAAATCATTACTTTACACCCCATTGGCCAAATGCACATCCAGAACCGCAGGAGTATACAGTGGGGGAAATAATTATTTGATCCTCTGCGGAGTTTGTAAGTTTGCCCACTAAGGCTGGGTTCACACTAGAGAACGCAGAGTCTTGCAGCAGGAATCCAGTGCGTCTCCATTCACCGTTTCACCCATATCCAAATCGCAATAGTGTGAACCCAGCCTTATATAGAAATGAAGGGTCTATAATTCTTATTATAGGTGTATTTTAAATGATAGACAGAATATCAACCAAAAATCCATAAAGAACACATGATACAAATGTTATAAATTGAGTTGCAGTTCAGTGAGTAAAATAAATATTTTGATCCCCTACCAACCAACAATAATTCTGGCTCCCACAGACTGGCTACTGTAAGGATCTATGAGCTACAGTATGTGTTCATGTGGTACACAGATTAGTCCTGTCAATTTAAGAAGGTGTTCCTAACGACAACTCGTTGTGTATAAAAGACACCTGTCCACAGAATCTCCTTCTTCCATTCAAACCCACCATCATGGGCAATACCAAAGAGCTGTTTAATGACGTTGGGGACAAGATTGTAGGCCTGCACAAGGCTGGAATGGGCTAAAAGACCATCAGCAAGAAACTTGGTGAGAGGGAGACAACTGTTGGAGCGATTATTCGTAAATGGAAGAAATACAAAATAACCATCAATCGCCCTCGGTCTGAAGCGCCATGCAAAATTTCACCTCATGGGTAAGGATGATCATGAGAAAAGTGAGGGATCAACCCAGAACTACATGGGAGAAGCTTGTGAATGATCTATGACCCTAAGAGCACCATCCCTACAGTCAAGCACAGAGGGGGTTTACAATCACTTTAAGGATGCGGGGGGGGGGGCGTGCCTGACTTTCGTTATGTGAGCAGCCTTTTTCTGGAGCCCCAGACCGCGCCGAGATCCTACACTATCAGCTCCACACTGGCCGGACAACTGTCCGAATATCCTAGGCACTGGACCATGTTGAAATATGGGCCAAACCCAGAGCAGAAACCTGCTGAATGGCTCTCCCACTTCGCACAGGAGGAGGGCTAAAATGGCGCCCAGGACACTCTGGAACCATTGCGATCCCCGGCCGTGAACGGATGGCCCTGGGCCAAAGGGGAGACAGAGTGGATGGATGCCACGGATCCTCTGGCTATCCCAATAGCATCTCCATCTGCAGATTCCATATCCGATAAGGTAGGAAAGCTGTAAGTGTCACAGATCTTGGACACCATAAAATCCTGCCATGCCTCTCTATCCACACAAATGGAGACCCTTAGAGGGGATTTTGCAATCCTTAAAGATGATGTGCATAAAGTCAAGCATAGGATAACTAACGCTGAGCAAATGATTAGTGCTGTGGAGGATGACCTCAACCCCTTTATGATCGAAGTGAGAGAGGTGGCGGCGGACCACAAGTCCTAGGAAGCCAAACTGGGGGATATTGAGGACAGGCTTCGCAGGAACAACTTGCCGGTTCCTGGGGTTCCCCGAAGGCTCAGAGGGTATTCGCCCTGAAGAATTTCTACTCAACTGGTTAAAACAAACCTTTGGAGAGAAAAGTTTCTCCCATCTATTTGCCATTAAACGTGCTCACCAAGTCCCGCTTGGGGCACCCCCACCGGGGAGATTTCCTAGACTGCTAGCAAGGTTCCTGTACTTCCAGAATGGTTTCTTTATCCCTGAACATGCCTGATTTGCTTTATAACTACGACCACATCAACATTTTTCCAGACTTCTCCGCTGCGACACAGAAACAGCGGACAGCGTTCCAAAGTATGATATTGCGCCTCCGAGAACGCAGTTTGCCACACAGTATGCTATACCCGGCGAAGCTCAGAGTAGTGCACAAAGGCAAGACCCAATTTTTTTGCCTTACCTACAGAGGCCAATCGCTGGTTGGAGTCACTGGGGAGCACCTGATGCCTAACAGACCACTCCATTTCTTCAAATGCATATGCCCACTGATCCTCTTGCCCCACTGGGGGCCTGAAACACATAATTGATGGCAAGGAAAAGCTACACAAGTCTGCAGGTGGCTTGTGCCACACTTTTGCTAATTGGCTGTCCACATTTTAATGCTGCGGTCCGTTGACTGTTTGCTGCTCAACGTATTATCACCCTTCTCTTCTTTCGCGCACAGACGAAGAAGAATCCCCCTCTAGGGTGACATTGTTTTCAAGATGTTTGGGAGAAAAGCCTATAGTGTGTTTGGGACTATGAACGGGGGTTTGGGGAACATTTTTTCCTTTGTGTTTTACTATGCAAAAATGATGTGCTTTACTAAGGGCAGCATATATGTGCTAATAGTCACCCTTTTTCAAACTGTATGAAGGAGAAGCAGATTTGTGTTTCCTCTGCGGACCCCTTGTCAACACACCCTAGCAGTCAGTGTATATTGTTCCATAACTATCATGGCGAATCGCGTACAAAATCTTAACCTAATCTCCTGGAACGTACAGGTTTGAACTCCAAGATTAAACGATCACTGGTATTCAATTATGTACAGAAATGTAAGCCCCATGTAATTTTTTTTACACGAAAAACACCTGATGGGATCCAAAATTCTTGCTCTCAAACGAGCCTTTATAGGTCATGCCTTTCACTCCCTATACTCTAACTACACCAGAAGGGTTCCCATTCTGGTGTCCAAATCTTTTTTTTTAACAAAAAAACTGGTGTCCAAATCTTTAACATGTACTCCTAAGATCATTGTTACGGACCCGTACGGGAGGCTTGTGGTGGTTCTCCTTATTAATGATGCGCCATATACTTTTGTGACAGTAGACGTTCCTCTACGATTTATGCTGGCGGTGTAGGAGACTATGTTTACGAGGGTACTGCAGGTGGCAGAAAGCCCAATTATTATGGCCGGTGATCTGAACACAGTGCTTTCACCTGAGGACAGACTGAATGCTAAATCCAGCTGCAGCTCTCCACTAGTGGCCTGTATGTCTCAATATGGCATGGTGGAGGCCTGAAGATGGAAAAGCCCAGACACTCTGGCCTATTCTTGCTACTCCTCTACCTACAATACACTCTCGAGACTAGATATATACTTCTTAAAGCGGAGCTACACTGCCCCTGACGTTTTTTTTTTTTAAATGGGGATTGCTTAATAAAATGATTTGTAAAGCATTAGCTCACCTGTCCTGTCTGTCTGACTTTGGCCGTTCGGATTTTATGTCTAAAAAACACTTTGTATACATTTCCGGCTTCATCCCCATCTTGCGTGTGGGCATGTGAATACTCCAGGGCATTGTCTTCCTGGATTTCATTCACACCTCTCTCTCTAATCTCGCGCATGCGCAGTACACCGCTCATAGGAGCGCCATCAGCAGCGTCGTGATGACGTCACGTTCGGTTCGAAGTCTCGCGCGATCTCGGGCCAGGCAGCCGCACTGACTCCTGGGAGCTATGACACAAGCTCCCAGGAGACAGTGCGGTCTAGGGGATATTACGTAATAGCCTTAATATCCCCGCCCATACCTGAGGGACCAGAAACGATGGATGCAAAGAAGAAGAACAACTAAAGGTAAGTAAAAAAAAAAAAAAAAAACCTGCCGTTTCGGATCGAGGAAGGTGAGTATTTTTTTTTTTATTATAGGTTTTAAAAACGGGTGTTGCTTAACTAAGGATATTTTACACAATTTTATTCTACTCTGTACTCAAACTCTGTGAGATATGATACAGCAGAGGTGCAGAGTTTTTTTGGAGCAGATTCTGCTTACCGCCCTGTCCCCGGAGGCAGCGGCAGAACTGGAACTTCCGATCTCTGTCTCGGAGATAGGAGAGGCGATGCACACTCTCCATCCTAAAAAAACACTGGGGTTGGACGGATACCCAGTGGAGTGGTACTGTATGTACCAGGAATTCTTAGCACATAAATTACTGGAAGTGTACCATGATGACTTTGAGAAAGGTATGCTCCCAAATTCACTCAGAGAGGCTTTAATAGTCCTAATCCCCAAGCCACACAAAGATCACAATTTCTATGAGTCATATCGCCATATGTCATTAATCAATGGTGATGCTAAAATCCTAGCTAAACTCCTTGCTAGGCGACTCAATAAGGTGATAGCGTCCATCATTAACTCTATCAGACTGGTTTCATTCCAATGCGCTCGACAGCTATTAATCTACGTAGACTGTTTACGGTCCTGCAGTCTACGGGACCTAATCCTGACACACGCATTGTGGTGTCTTTAGACACTCACAAGGCATTTGATTCTATCAAATGGCCTTACCTAATGGCAGCCCTCAAGCAGATGGGTTTTGGACCTAGATTTATTGCTTGGTGAGACTGCTGTAAGCCAGTCCTCTGGCCCGCCTACGAGTGAATAACTTCATAATTGACACTTTTGAAATATGCAGGGGCACATAGAGAAGACATTCTGCTTCATTCTGTTTCGGCCTTGTCTTCAGTCTGGTGATGGGAAAACAGCTGATTTGCCCTTCGGAATATAGTATTGTTACAGGCTCAGATGTGAAGGCCACATGTTTGGCATTCTCTGCAGATCTCGGTGTAGGGAAGTTTGTCTGCAGATCATGGCTGCATGTCTCTGCTTGCCCACCCACCAGTTTCACATCTCCTCCACAGATCTGCTTCCTTGACCTTCCTTCAAGGTAACGTATCCTCTCTGCAGATCGAACTGCGCCTGGCATCCTGTCAGTCATAAAGGTGACAGAAACTTGCTGAGCTGTGTACACTTCTGATCTCCGAGCTGAAACTCACCGCGGTGAGAATTTGGCAATTCTGTGATCATTTCCAATTGATTTTGGAATCCTTCTAAAATACTCCAAGGGAAAATGTAACACAGATATCCACTGTGGGATCTCAATGGAAAACTAGCCATGACACCACATGCAATTTCATGTGCTGAGATGATTTTTCCTGGTTTGAGGCTCGCCGCCAGCTGCAAGGAGTTGATTTGTAAACTGTCTTTTGGCCTGTGCATAAAACCCTTTAGGTCGGGTTCACATATGTGCGGCCACAGGTTCTTGCCTGGGGTCTGGTGCGTCCCTGTTCAGGTGCGATTCAGGTCTGAATTTTTGCCTGAATTCGCACCTGAACCAGACCCAAAGATCCACAGGACCCTTTTTGGAAAGTGGACTGTGGCCGTCCCGGACTTTTGTGTGAACCGGCTCCATTGAGCACCCACATGCAAATAGCATATGTGTGAATCCAGCCCGTACAAGTTTACTGGCAATTATATTAACCAGTGGAGTTCCCCTTAATATTTGGGTTTAATTCTTTCCTTTCCAGAACAGTTAAATTGCTCAGTGAACTGCATTCATATAGCCTGAGTCTAAGAGCAGCTCCAGCCAGAATGCAGAGAGCTCCTCACATTTGGGGTGGGTGGTTCAGCCTCCTGGATCTGTGCTGTGCAACTACCTGTCTGTTGCCTCTTCCACCAATCATATTAAAGTTCCCAAGGCAGCTTTTAATATGATTGGGGGCCGTGGCAGGCATTCTGATACATCAGATGTCCTGCATGCGAGAGACCATAAGGAACTTGAAGTGGGTGTGGCTGTGAATCCCTTTTTTATTTTTTTTTGTATAGGTGAGCCAACGGGTTCCCAGACCACCAGATTGCAGACAGAAAGAAGTGGATGTGGGCATTACAGCAAAATTTAGGCAGTGGGTCAGCCATGTTTGTTGCCCCTTTAAACTGTAACATATTTAGTGGAGGTCTGAAAACTTTTCATCGCTTCATCATTTTTTATTTTTTTTTCAAATGGTGAAGGGTTAGTAAAAACAAGACCTTTTATATGAATCATGGACACGGTAGAGAACACAGACTCCACAGATTCAGAGTTCACTGTCAGTGCCGCAACTTGATTGGTTGCATTCTTGCGAATGTTAAAGGTAAAGACAGCCAGACTGGAAAGTGTAGGTTGGAAATACAATGAAGGAACAAGAGCTTGTATTGTGCTATCTGGCATTGTCTAAGTACATCAGTCTATCCCTCAAGGCCAATTTACACATTTGTGTTGTGGTAATACACATTCCATGTGTTGCCATTCATCTTGAATGGTCCCCAATGCACTTGTACTGTAGCATAGTAGTACTTTATGGTGTGTTGTATTGTAAGTAAGAAAGATCATATGCTTTTTCTTAGTACATTAGAATACATTGGCAGCCCAATATTCTCAACACATGACCTATCACACATGCCTTAATGCACCACAAGGAAGTAAACAGGCCCTCCGGTGTTGAAATCTCTGGTCTGCGGCATTCTGGGAACACCCAATCCTCAGCAGGTGGTTTTGCCAAGATGTATTAATCCTATCCATTAGCCTTTTTTTCATCAGTCTGAATTAAATATATCTAAAGCCAAAACGTTTAGTTATTGATAGAGTAGGGAAGAATTAAAAGCCTTTTTTTGCTGTCTGTGTTCTTTCCTTCACTTCCTGTCCCAGTGACACAACAAGAAGTGAGACGAAATCTCTCTGCGAAGAGGGGAATCTGCTCTTAGGGGTCATTCGGACTATAACTGCAGAGGCAGCGGCTGGGGTGTATACATGCCATAGCTGCGATGGTTTGCTTCGCAGGAATTATTTCCCCTGTTGCTTTCGGCAGGTGCTTATGCCCAATGAACGCAACCTATTCAAGTGAGTAGAGCTGCTCTGCAACTGTGTGCAATGCATGTGGTTGCAGTGCACTAGTGTGGGTTTTAAAGGGTTAAAGTAGGCAGTGCGGAGTCAATACAATGCCTCCTCACCACCTGTCAGATGCTGACCCCAGAACAAATAGGGTAAATCTCTTCAGTGGGACATAAACAGCCATAAAAAACCTGGCTGAGGCTTCACTCTTTATAAAAATAGCATTTAACTTTATAGACACTTTTTTTTTTAAAGCTGTAGTGTTGTGTGTTTTTTTTTTTTTTTTTTAGCTTAATATGAAATATTGCATATAAACATTTTTGTTTTTACATGTCCAACTGTCTAATCTTAGCTGCTCTACTGAAAAAAAAAACGTGTTGCTTGCCTAGCTCAAACGCTTAAGCTGAAATATATTGTAGCGGGCACACTTTCACAAGTGTGGGCTATATGTGGAAATTTTTTCTTTTTCCCTCAGAACAGTAATGGGGTTCTGAGGGTTAATTGTGCAGGTTAACTTTGGCATCAGTTTTGGCTGGGCTGTACTAGGGTTCTGCCTGGTCATGGGTGCAGTGAGGTACACATGACAGGCCTAGAACCAGGCCTGGTTGGACGTCTTTGGTATCAGTCTTCCCCGGAGCCAATCAGTGGGTGCGCCTGGCCCCGCTGTGTAGTCTGGGGAAGGGTACTTAAGGTGCTGAAGTCACGTGTTCGGGGTTCGGCCGCAGTCCTGTTTCCTGGTTCTGGACCATGGTAGCCCCACAAGGGGTCCTGGACCTGGGAGCGTTTGCCGTCCCGCAACATGGTCAGTTTGACTAGCCCCACAGACCCGCATGGTCTGGGGGAAGGATCCGCCTGTTCCTGAGTTTTGGAGCCGGTTAGCCTGAAGCCCAGTAACTGAAGGAGGATTCAAGGCGTCCCGGTGTGCTCTCATTATTGGAGGGGCACCACAGCTCGTATAGGTGGCCGGGGGAGGACTCTTCGGAGGAGGACCAACAAGCTGGCATCTCAAGAGGAGTCTGGTTGCTGAGTTGTATGGACACTAAAGAATCCACATTTCCACTGTGCTGCCAAGGAGACAGAGAAAGTTCCAGGTACTGTGAGAAAGGTTCCTATTCACCTTCAAGTTCATTCTGTGTCAGAGACTTTTAACAAGTTTCCGGATCACATTGTCAGCTGCCATACCTCTGGCTAGAGGTTTGTCTGGCATTGAAGTACCCAGCTGCGAGTGGCTACTCTCTGGGTTTGATTAAAGACATTTGTGGATCTCAGCAGTTCAAGGTGCCTGAGTTTCTTCACCCTTGCCCTCTATTCCTATCTGAGCCTGTGTTTTGTTGGATGTTACCACTGCAAGAATAAAAACCTTCAAAAGGACTTTTATTGTGTCAGAATCCAAAGTTGTTGGGTACTAACCCTGGGAACCCCTGGACATTCATCAACAAGCCAAGCGGAGGTAACCGGTAAGCCCAAAAGTCAAGGCCGCCCCAAAGAGGGTTATGGCCGCTACAATATGAACACAGCAGATTTCAGGCCGTTTGACACTAGTGATCCTGTCACTGGTGAAAACTATATTATTTACACCCCTGCTCTGTCTGATGAAGAGATAATAGCTGTGAATGAGGCTTGCTTTGCAGTGCATAAGGCTGTGGCCATTTGGCGCAAAGGATCATAGGAAATTTACACCCAGAATAAAAACGTCTTTCTGACTGGTGTAGATGACTCTCTGATTCCCTGATTTGACTTGTTCTGTTTCCTCTGTGAACACTGTCTTGTGTCCCCCAGGGTGTAGGCATGCCCCGGCGTGTCTTCCTCTGGCGCCGCTTAGTCATCATATACTTCTTAGTTTGGAATTGCCATTATTTACACATTATTTTTTTTAGAAAGACAAGTAATATAACCCAGAGTTCACCATCCATCAAGGTGGAGCAGAGAGCCATGAGCAAAAAAAGTGGGTTGGGGAGGGGGAAAGTATATGTATCTACTGTATGGAAGCTGAAATATCTTCTGAGAATGTTAACCAATTTTTTAACCATGTATCACGCTTTGGAGTGTATCATGTATCACCGATGAAGCTCCTTGTAACCATTTTTAACCAAATTCGATCTGGACAGATCCTTCTGGTAGTGCACCATCTTCCGTATTCTTCTACCAGAACATATTCAACCTGAACGTTGGAGCAGTAGTCTCCAAGCCCCGGGCCGTGGACCAGTACCTGGCCGTGGCGTGTTGATGACTGGGCCACACAATGGGAGGAAAGCTGCGATTGGGGTGCGGACAGGGCTATCACAGACCGTGGTTGCCACTCACCTCCCGCTAAGCAACCATGCCTGTGTCTCCTCTCCCGGCTCTTCTGCCCCACCAACAATCTCATCCTATCAGCAGGGTAGGGGGGCGGTAGAATCTGGAGATCTGCAAAGAGCAGGAATCTTTTCATATTTACAAGCGGGTAATCTCCCAATTGTTAATATGATAAGTTGGGCAGCTCCTGCCCACCTTCCAGATCTGCAGCTCCTCCCACCTCCTGCCCTGCTGATAGGATGACATCGATGGCGGGGCGGGAGACCCTGGAGAGGACACTGGCTAATTCCTGCATCTGACCTGCCAAAGGGAGGACTGTGCAGGGGAAGCAGAGAGTAAAAGGGGGCACTGTGATTACAGAGAAGGGGAACAGGGCATCACTGCAAGATACTGGGATGGGGGGTGTGCTGACTTATTAGGGGCACTGTGATATAAAGGGGTCTGCACTGTACAATGCAGTCCCCTTTACAGTGAGGTCCCCTTCACATCACAACCCCCCCCCCCTTTTACATCGCAGTGCCCCTTTACTGTGCAGTCCCCTTTTACATCATAGTGCCATCCCCGTCCCATCACAGCCCCCCCTTTACAGTGCAGTCCGCGTTACATTAATGTAAAGGGGACTCCACTGTAAAGCGGCACTGTGACATAAAGGGGGGGCTGTAATGTGAACGGGAACTGAGGACACTGTGGGACTGTTTTAACAGCTTGCCGACCGGCCATAGCCAAAAGACGGCTACAGCACGGTCCGATAATTCTGGGAATGCGTACATCCGATAATGTCTGTGATTGTCTTGTCTTCCAGACCTGGCATGTCACAGTCCGGGTTAAAGGATCAATGACAGCGGCCCTTTACTGCGTGATTACTCTGTCCAATGACGGAGTAATCACTTGTAAACCATACGGAGCATGTCCAGTTCTGCTCCTTCCCTCTCCCCATCCAATTGGTACAGTGTGTGAGGAGAGGAGGGAGCCGGTGCAGCAGCACTGTGGGCTGGATCTGAAATGCCCACAGCGCTGATCTGTGCCTATCCCTGGCTCATCCATCCACATTCATGCTCAGCCATGCTCCATCCCTGGCTCATCCATCTTCATTTATGCTCCATCCCTGGCTCATCCATTCTCATTTATGCTCCATCCCTGGCTCATCCATGCTCATTTATGCTCCATCCCTGGCTCATCCATCCTCATTTATGCTCCATCCCTGGCTCATCCATCCACATTCATGCTCATCTATGCTCCATGCCTGGCTCATTCATCCTCATTCATGCTCCATCCCTGGCTCATCCATCCACCCATCCACATTCATGCTCAGCCATGCTCCATCCCTGGCTCATCCATGCACATCCATGCTCCATCCCTGGCTCATCCATCCAAATTCATGCTCATCTATGCTCCATCCCTGGCTCATTCATCCTCATTCATGCTCCATCCCTGGCTCATCCATCCACCCATCCACATTCATGCTCAGCCATGCTCCATCCCTGGCTCATCCATGCACATCCATGCTCCATCCCTGGCTCCTCCATCCACATCCATGCTCTATCCCTGGATCATCTATCCTCATTCATGCTCCATCCCTGGATCATCCATCCTCATTCATGCTCCATCCCTGGCTCATCCATCCACACTCATGCTCATCCATGCTCCATCCCTGGCTCATCCATCCTCATTCATGCTCCATCCCTGCTCATCCATCCACACTCATTCTCATCCATGCTTCATCCCTGGCCCATCCATCCTCATTCATGCTGCATCCCTGGCTCATCCATTCTCATTCATGCTCATCAATGCTCCATTCCTGGCTCATCCATCCTCATCTATCCCCATCCATGGCTCAGCCGTGCCACATCAGTGATCATCTGTGCCACATCATTGATCATCGGTGCCACGTTGTTGTTCATCAGTGCTCATCTGTGCCACATCAGTTCTCATTCGTGCCACATCAGTGCTCATCCATGCTACAGCCATGCTACTACAGTACCCATCAGTTCCTCACAAATGTGTAATAGGTAGTCAAATTAAATTTGAAATGTATGTCCCTAGAACACCTGATGGTGCTCTCTGCATGTTGGACCTCTGTATGTGGCCAGGCTGTGTAAAAGTCTCACACATGTAACGCCATACTCAGGAGGAGTAGCAGAATGGGGTGTAATTTTTGCTATGTACATGCTATGTGTTAGAAATATATCTTAAATGAACAACTTTGTGTAAAAAAAAGAAAAGTGCATTTTTATTTTCTTTACACATTTCCCCAAAACTTATGGAAAAAACATACATGTTCAAGACTCATTATGCCTCATAGATTAATTGTTGGGGTGTTTACTTTCCAAAACGGGGTAATTTTTTGGGCGTTCTCATTGTCCTGGTGCTCCAGGACCTTCAAAAGTGTAAGAGGTAGTCTACAAATTATATGTGTAATTTATGCTCCTAGAACACCTGAAGGTGTTACTTGGATGTTGGGCCTCTGTATGTGGCCAGACTGTGTAAAAGTCTCACACATGTGGTATTGCCATACTCAGGAGGAGTAGTAGAATGTATTTTAGGGTGTAATTTGTGGTATGCATATGCTATGTGTGAGAAATAACTCTTAATTTTGAAAAGAATTGTAGAAAAAAAAATACAACTTCAAAAAACTCACCATGCTTCTTACTAAATACCTTGGACGGTCTACTTTCTAAAAAGGTGTAATTTGTCGGGTATTTGTACTTTCCTGGCTTGTTAGGGTCTCAAGAAATGAGATACAGTACATCACCATAGCTTGTAGACGCTATAACTTTCACAAAGACTAAATAATATGCATTTATTTGGGTTATTTTTTACCAAAGATATGTAGCAGTATAAATTTTGGCCAAAATGTATTAAGAAAAATTACTAAATTTCAAAATGATTTTTTTTACAAAAATCTTCAGTCTTTTTTCATTTATAGTGCGAAAGCATAAAAAACACAGCAGTGATTAAATACCACCAAAAGAAAACTATTTGTGTAAAAAAAAAAAAAAATTCATATGGGTACAGTGTTGCATGACTCAGTAATTGTCATTCAAAGTGTGAGAGCACCGAAATCTGAAAATTGGTCTGGTAAGGAAGGGGGTTTAAGTGCCTAGTGGGCAAGCGGTTAAAGGGGGAACTGTGATATAAAGGGGGATTGTGTCCACTGATAAAAAGGGGGGACTGTGCTGTAAAGGGTTTTTTTGTTGTAATTGACTGCCACAAAACTGGCCCCTGGTGCAAAAAAGGTTGGGGACCCGCTGCGTTAGGGAGCTGCCTGTGAAACTGCCCACCTAATAACAAACCAGCCAGTCAGGAATCTGATAATAGCGAGAGTTTCAGCACTCCTTTATTTTGCCTTTCCTCAGGTTTTATTACTATCCGTGACCCCATTGGAGACATTTTATCTACAGGGGTTAAATGGCACAGGAACTGAGAACATTTCTCGAAAAGGGCCCAGACGAGGTCTATACAAAGCTAAAAGAAAAGATATGTTTTGGCCAGAGTGGGCCTTTAAACTGAAGATGTACTCGTCTGGAATTTTCGGATGTATTTTTTAGATCTTGGATGTTTTCCCTTCTTCCTTATCTGATCATTTTTGTAAATCAGATGTTTATGGTGTGGAGATGTCTCCTGAATGCTGTCCTCAGGTACCCCGAGGCGGACCTGACTGTATGAACAGGGTCCCTGGTGAGTGTACAGCTCTTATAAGGGCAGGTGTGGAAGGTGGAGAGAGGTGAGGAGACATGTCATTGGCTGACATATGACCCGCAGCTGTGTGATGGTTATTCACCCTTCTTTTTACATTCTACTGAGAATAGCTACTATTACTGAACAACTTCAGACATGTATAAACCAAGTTGTAACAGCCCGAATTCTGGAATTTAACACTTCCAAGCCGATAGTAAAAAATCAGGAATGGTTGCTCTGTTTGGGCAAAAGAAAGAGGGACTTGTGTAGGATCATGGAAGAAATACAGCTCCATGTGGGCATCAGCAGTGCACAGAGCAGGCTGGGCAGTGGCACAGAGTGTACAGGACTTCAGTAGAGGAAAAGTGTTGCCTTCTTTATGAAGATCTCTATGTGCAATGACCTCAAAAGTGTAATTATTATGATCTCTACACTGAATTTTCAGCACCTGCTGTGCCCATTATGAGGGGTTCCACCATCCCTGTGCTGATTTTTAGTGTCTGCACACCCCCTGTGCCCATTATAGAGGCGTTTCACTGACCATTCTGGATTTCTATTTACACTATATTACCAAAAGTATTGGGACACCTGCATTTACACGCACATGAACTTTAATGGCATCCCAGTCTTAGTCCGTAGGGTTCAATATTAGGTTGGCCCACTCTTTGCAGCTATAACAGATTCTACTCTTCTGGGAAGGCTGTCCACAAGGCTTAGGAGTGTGTCTATGGGAATGTTTGACCATTCTTACAGAATCGCATTTGTGGGCCATGAAGGCCTGGCTCGCAGTCTCTGCTCTAATTCATCCCAAAGTTGTTCTATCAGGTTGAGGTCGGGACTCTGTGAAGGCCTGTCAAGTTCCTCCACCCCAAACTTGCTCATCCATGTCCTTATGGACCTTGCTTTGTGCACTGGTCCAAATCATTTGGTGGAGGGGGGATTATGGTGTGGGGTTGTATTTCAGGGGTTGGGCTTGTCCCCTTAGTTCCCTTAGTTCCAGTGAAGGGAACTCTTAAGGCGTCAGCATACCTAGACATTTTGGACAATTTCATGCTCCCAACTTAGTGGGTACAGATTGGGGATGGCCTCATCCTGTTCCAACATGACTGAGCACCAGTGCACAAAGCAAGGTCCATAAAGACATGAGTGAGTTTGGGGTGGAGGAACTTGACTGGCCTGCAAGGAGTCCTGACCTCAACCCAATAGAACACCTTTGGAGACTGCGAGCCAGGCTTTCTCATCCAACATCAGTGCCTGACCTCACAAATGCGCTTCTTGACGAATGGTCAAACATTCCCATAGACACACTCCTAAACATTGTGGAAACCCCTTGCCAAAAGAGTTGAAGCTATTGGTGAACCCTGCAGACTAAAAATGGGATGCCATTAAAATTCATGTGTGTGTCTTTGAAAGTGACACCGTCGACTGAATTTATTTTGACACACTTGGGAGTGACATATGTAATCCGGTGGTAACCAAACGATTCAGATGTTACTTTTGCGCTCTGTGAGTGCACATCCTTCCATCTACCCCTACCCTCCATTATTTTCCATTCTCTCTCTCTCTCTCTCTCTCTCTCTCTCTCTCCTCTCTCTCTCTCTCTCTCTCTCTCTCTCTCTCCCCCCCTCCCTCCCTCCCTTCCTTCTAGCTTAATTCCTCTTCATTCAGATCTCTTCTCCCTTTCTTTCTTGCCATATTTTCACGGCTCCACATTATAATCTTTTCTGGTATAAAAAAATTATCTAGGCAGGTTCCATGGGCTCGCTCTGTTTAGTAATTTATTCCCGGCTGTATCGTATCTCATTCTTACTCTTTATATATAATCCGGCCAGGAATATATGGTGCAATTGGGGTATTGGGTATACATATTAATTGATATTAATGTTTTGTGTCTTTTTTCTTCTGATATGACATTGTATTATGTTGTACTATATGCCCTTATGCTTTCACTGTTTTATAGCCGTGTCTTTTGATTAAAAAAAAGTAGTTCATGTACGTGTGAAGTAAGGTGTCCCAATACTTTTGGTAATATAGTGTTATACTCTACAGAATGCAGTAGGAGAACTCCAAGGTGGGTCACCTCACCACCCAATATTGGTTTTGGGTGGACTGGCCTTTAAAGAGGAAGTAAAACCTGATGGGTTTTACTTCCTCTTTTTTTCCCCCTGCAAAGTAAAAGCCTAATAGGCTAGTATGCATCTCATACTAGCCCATTATGTGCCACTTACCTGCAATTGAAGCCTGCGCTGTCCCCGCTGGTGGCCGCATCTATCTTCGCTTCTTCTCCTTCCGGGGCCATGGACTCCGGCTCTGTGACTGGCCGGAGTGGCGTGACATCACTCCAGCGAATGCGCACGGGAGCCGTCAGTCACGGCACTTGCTAGTGAAGAAACAACACAGAGGGACATCATCGGTACACTATAAGGTAAGGCCCTATGCACACGAGACGCCGGTGTAAACTCTGCTGAACGCATTTTTTTAAAAGCTGAAACCGGCGTTTAGAAACGCCGTTTTGCTGTGAATGCATGCCGTGTTTTAGCTGCGTTTTACTGCGTTTGCGTCTAGAAGCGTTTAGTTAAGATAACATCATAAGACCCTCCCCAAGCTCAAAAAACAGTATTATTATACTAATATTATTGCAGCCATTTTGTGGGACCAGAGTGAGTAGCAGCAGCTGTGAGAGCAGCAGTGTACTTGTATTTAGTGTGTCACTTGCCACGTCACCTGCCACAAGTTGGGGATTGTCCACTTGCCACGTTACCTGCCACAAGTTGTGGATTGTCCACTTGCCACATCACTTGCCACGTCACCTGCCACGTCACCTGCCACGTCACTTGCCACGTCACCTGCCACAAGTTGTGGATTGTCCACTTGCCACGTCACTTGCCACGTCACCTGCCACAAGTTGTGGATTGTCCACTTGCCACATCACCAGCCACAAGTTGTGGATTGTCATTTGTAGGGTTGTCCCGATACCGATACTAGTATCGGTATCGGGACCGATACCGAGCATTTGCGCGAGTACTTGTACTCGCACAAATGCTCCCGATACCTTATCCGATATCTGGTCGGCGGGTGGACGGATAGGGCGGGTGAAGGCAGAGGGCGGGCGGAGACAGCGGTGGACTAAGAGGGCGGGTGAAGGCAGAGGGCGGGCGGAGACAGCGGTGGACGAAGAGGGCAGGTGAAGGCAGAGGGCGGGCGGAGACAGCGGTGGACGAAGAGGGCGGGTGAAGGCAGAGGGCGGGCGGAGTCAGCGGTGGACGAAGAGGGCGGGTGAAGGCAGAGGGCGGGCGGAGTCAGCGGTGGACGAAGAGGGCGGGTGAAGGCAGAGGGCGGGCGGAGTCAGCGGGTGAAGGCAGAGGGCGGACGGACGAAGAGGGTGGGCGGAGTCAGCGGGTGAAGGCAGAGGGCGGGCGGACGAAGAGGGTGGGCGGAGTCAGCCTGTGTAATTAAGACATTACAAGGGAGCGTGTGTGAAAGGGGCGTGTCTTCTGCTGCCCTGTTCCTCACTGTGACAGAGATTGAAGCTGAGAGAGGGAGGGAGAGAGAGAGAGAGAGAGAGAGATATAAGGGAGAGAGAGAGAGATAAGGGAGAGAGGGACAACAGAGAGAGATCAGGGAGAGAGGGACAACAGAGAGAGATCGATCGAGGGAGAGGGACAACAGAGAGAGATCGATCGAGAGAGATCAGGGAGAGAGGGACAACAGAGAGAGAGAGAGATCAGGGAGAGAGGGACAACAGAGAGAGAGAGAGAGATCAGGGAGAGAGGGACAACAGAGAGAGATCGATCAAGAGAGATTGATCGAGGGAGAGGGACAACAGAGAGAGATCGATTTGAGGGAGAGGGACAACAGAGAGAGATCGATCGAGAGAGATCAGGGAGAGGGACAACAGAGAGAGATCGATCGAGGGAGAGGGACAACAGAGAGAGATCAGGGAGAGGGATCAGGGAGAGGG
Organism: Lithobates sylvaticus; assembly: GCA_028564925.1. Taxonomy (NCBI): domain Eukaryota; kingdom Metazoa; phylum Chordata; class Amphibia; order Anura; family Ranidae; genus Lithobates; species Lithobates sylvaticus. The sequence continues at coordinate 165,023,763 of CM053029.1, forward strand.
ACAACGGAGCGAGATCAGGGAGAGGGACAACGGAGAGAGATCAGGGAGAGGGACAACGGAGAGAGATCAGGGAGAGGGACAACAGAGAGAGATCAGGGAGAGGGACAACAGAGAGAGAACAGAGAGAGGGGGAGAGACAACAGAGAGAGGGGGAGAGAGAGACAACAGAGAGAGCCGTCAGCGGCTGAACATCCCGATACCCATCTTGGTACACTCTGCACTCGGCTGTAGTAAGCCAGCAGTGGACATCTTGTTACACCCAGCTCATATAGTTCGAGCTGGGTGTAACAAGATGTCTGCTGCTGCTTACTGCGGCAGGGTGTACAGCATTTTAAAAAATGAATCCTTTCCTCATGTCATTTATTGCTGCATTTCAGTGCCAGCCACCTGTCAGTGCCCATAAGTGCCATCTATCAGTGCCAGCCACTTGTCGGTGCCACCTATCAGTGCCCAGAAGTACCGTCTATCAGTGCCACCTATCAGTGCCAGCCACCTGTCAGTGCCAGCTATCCTTGCCTATAATTGCCGCCTATCAGTGCCCATAAGTGCCACCTTTTAGTCCCCATCAGTCAGTGCTAGCCATCAGTCAGTGCCACCTATCAGTGCCCATCAGTCAAACTGTCACATGACATAAAAAAAAAAGTATCGGTATCGGCGAGTACTTGAAAAAAAGTATCGGTACTTGTACTCGGTCTTAAAAAAAAGTGGTATCGGGACAACCCTAGTCATTTGTCACGTCACTTGCCACAAGTTGTGGATTGTCCACTTGCCACATCACCTGCCAAAAATTGTGTATTGTCCACTTGCCACGTCACCTGCCACAAGTTTCTTGTTTAAATCTAACAACATATGGGTCAAATTCCAATTATACTTCGGATAACAGCAATGCTAGTGGTGTATTGGATTGAGGGATTATTAGGGTATATACATGATCTCTGAATCATTGCAAGCTATTACATTTGTTTAAAATATTTTTTTAATGTTTTTTTTTTTATCATTTGCCATAATTTTTTAGATTTTTAATGTTAAAAAAATAGGGCACCTTTTAAACTCTTATAAACGACAACGCAGCAAAACGTGGTACCGGTGTTTTACCGCGTTTAGCCGCTTTTGGAGTCTGAAACGTGGAAAACTTTTGCATCTGAACCCATTTTTTTTGCTTCTGGACAAACGAGGTTAAACACAACTGCCTAAAAATGGCAAAAAAACGAGACTGTGTGCATGGACACACAGGATAACATTGAATGAGTTGAAAAAAGTGTCCAACTGCCTCTGAACGCGCGTTTCACAGCATCTCGTGTGCATGAGGCCTAAATATCTCCTAAACGTTTAGGAGATATTTACAGTACCTATGGGTAAGCCTTATTATAGGCTTACCTATAGGTACAACTTCCGCATTGGGGGGTATACAACCACTTTAAGGAAGGGATTTGAGCACATGACATTGCCTCCAAAAGTGGTGATGCACAAGGGTTAACGTCTTCTGATAACAGGGAGCAATGGGAGGTGTGTTAGAGCACTTGTGTACCCAACTGCCTGCCAAGCTGTCATAATATTTGTGGTAGGTGAGTGTGGGGGCGGACGGCTCACTCAGCAGTCCTAGATTGGTATAAAATAAGTGAAAAATAAAGTCTCCTAGCGTCACACCTCTGTACTGCTGAAAAGTCACGTGAAGGTTCCAGCCAACATTTTATTTTAGATCGTTTTGGGAAGAGTAAAAAAACATTTTTTGTGAACAGGTGCCCAAAACTTGAATGGCGTATTCCAGATCAGGTCTTACCAAGGCAGGTTCTCTCTCGATCTCTCTATCCTCTCTATCATCTCTATCTCTATCTCTATCATCTTGTAATACAAAACAGTATTTTGCTCGCAGATACAGATTAGCCTTCATCATTGACTCCTCCAGCTGTTCTCCTCCCTAGAATGTAGGATACATGCATGGTTTTAGCCTCCTAAGTGCAACTTGTAGTTGGTTTTACTTCAGCCTAGTTTCACACTGACAGAAGGATTGAAATCGTGCGAGTTCAGGCAAACTCGCACGGTTTCATTCCCGCATGTCAGTCCCAACTTCGGGGAGCCATTTCAGAAACGGCTTTTGGGAATCGGTGCGGTGCCGCAAAGTCGGCGTCGCACTGTTTCGGACAGTGCCATTGCCGGCAATAGCCGCTAATTTGCCAAATCCTTGCAATGTGAACCTAGGCTTAGTCAAAATGCCACCTTTTTTAGTAAAATGGAGACAGGCAAGAAGCTCTGCAAAAAATGGAGTGAAAGTGCCTAAGGATTGACCTTTTGATGTAAAAGATTACAACAGTCAAAGTTGTTGGGGTATCTGGATTGGAGGACCCTGCCTCTCCACATCAACTGAAGGAAATCAAGACTTTAGGCCCTGTTCACATATAGGCAGTTTGGAATAGCAGGCAGAATCGCCACAAGCAAAGCGATTGATGCACATTTGAGTGCTATTCATCCTCAATGACATCCCAAACGTGGCGCAATTTTTCCACTCAACAAAACGCGTGAGATCACAGGAAATCACGCATTAAAATCATGCCTCAAGCATGTAAAATCATGCCTGGCTTAGGACCAAAATTTTGTCCCCCGAGCTCCTTTGTCATAAACGCTCATAGGGCGTTTCTGCGCGTGAATCACTTTTTTTATCGCTAGAGGTATGTGAATGGGGCCTAGAGTGCTACAACAGAAATTTGCATGTCCGTTTACAGTTTTATTTCAGAATCAAATGAAAGGAATCTTTACCAAACCAAGGCGTTTTGGGGGCCAAATTTTCGCCCCTTTATCAGGGCTTAAAATGGTCAACGTTGTGTAATGGACCAAAAACTGCACTTGTTGTGAGGTAAGGTACCTTTTTGACCAGATTATTATTGGAACAATAAGGCCTCATTCACACAGGTGTTGGAGACGGTAGACCGTGAATGGGCCATATGTTTATGCAGTTTGTTTGCACAGCTGCTAGTCCCAATGTGAGTGGCCACTAATACATGGGCCTCAATGCCTGTGTGAATGAGTCTCAAATGATGAGGAGAGCGTTGTTGTGGCCCTGAAATGCCTTGGCTTGGTGACCATTCCTTTCATTTGTTTCTGGAATAAAGCTGTATTTGGATGTGCAAATTTCAGGGATAGAACTTGTCATTTTATTACAACCTGTGTCTTTCTGTACCTGTGACAACCATTTTCCTCACAGGGACAGGAAGTGAGGTAAAATCTCCCTATCGGGAACACAGACAGCAAAAAGAAAAAGGATATTGGGGAACTGAAAAGAGTACAGGGAAGGGCAACCAATCTAATAAGAGGAATCGAGGACCTCAGCTATGAGGTAAGAGTGACTCCGTTATTTACGCCCTGCGATGTCTGGTAACCAGGAAACCTCCCATGCGGAGTGATGTAGATGTGAAGGTGCTTTGCACTGTACTGCTCTGTGGCCACTTGGCTGCAAGGGATAATGCAAAATGTATGCCCAGAAGGAAGCCACATTTCTTGACTTGCGTAGATTACTCTCCAATTTGCTGATTTCACTTGAATTGTGGTCTGCAAAGAAAAGGGTCTTCTTTAACCAGTTTAATATTTTCCACTTAATGTTAATGCATCAGATATTGATGAGTCTTCAGCGTGGAAAGGGAAAATAATTTCTTCTGTTTTGTAGACTGGCACTTTAAGCAGAGCAGTGCAGGACGACTGCATGCAAATGTTAACTGGTAAAGACCAAGAAGATCTAAAAAAAACTCAAAATTCAGCCGTGACTCTGAGAGAATCTTGATGTCAGCATGTGGTCATGACTCTGCTGTGGTGCCGTTACATGGGGAATCTGAATGTTAGATGCATTGATATGGAAGAAGGTGGTGAACGTTTTGTTTTCTCTGAATACACCGTCTTCAATGTGTCTCTCGAGGTGCCGGCTTGTCCCAATGGGTTTTCTGGCACTGTTATCCTCTGCTTTTCATTACCTTTTTGCCATTTTTTTACATGTTTGTTCAGAAAGAAAAAACAAGAGATGTAACTCAGAGAAACCCAAGTTGACTGTTCAAAAGGGTGGAGCAGACAGAACAATAAGCAGAAGCCATGTTGATGTTTCACTTAAACAGAACTGATTTTATACTACCTAGTGACAATTAAAGCGGAGTTCCAGCCTCAAAAAAGTTTATTTTAAAAGTCAGTAGCTACAAGTACTGTAGTTGCTGACTTTTAATAAGGACACTTACCTGTCCAGGGAGCCCGCAATGTCAGTCCCCCGAGGCCGATTCGGGGACCAGTGTCGTACAGCAATCGGTGCTTTACAAATGCACTGATTCCTGTGTAAATTACACTAGCAGTAAAGGGGTTAACTACTAGGGGCCAGTGTAGGGGTTAAGTGTGTCCTGGGGAGTGTTTCTAACGGGGGGGGGGGGGGGCGTGGCTACGTGTGGCAGGTCACTGATCTCTGCTCCCGATCTCAGGGAGCAGAAATCAGTGACACTGTCACTAGGCAGAACGGGGAGATGCTTGTTTACATTAACATCTCCCCATTCTTCCTCTCCGTGAGACGATTGCGGGTATCCCTGCGACGATCGAGTCTGCGGGACCCGCAACCCGACTCACGAAGCTGCCGGCGCGCGCCCGCAGGCCTTCTCTTAAAGGGCCACGTACAGGTACATTAGTTTGCCTGTACGAGCCCTTCTGCCAACGTATATCGGCGTGAGGCCGTCGGCAAGCAGTTAACCATTAAGTTTTGAACATGCACTACAGACAGAGATTTAATCGTTATATAACGTCTTTATTTAAGTAAAACCAAGTTTCGTTACAAGAATATTGCTTCTTTGAAAAAAGGGTAACGTTAAAATAAAAAAGAATAAAAACTCTTTGCGTGATAATGCCATTGTGCAGTGCACATTTTACATGAACTTTGACAGTTCCAAAAACTGAACAGAGCACAACAAAACATTTCAGCAGCCTGGCCTCATGGCCTGGTGTCAAGAAGGGCAGCAAAGAGGCCACTACTATACTCCAGGAAAAACATTGGGGACAGACTGATATTCTGCAAAAGGTACAGGGATTGGACTGCTGACGACTGGAGTAAAGTCATTTTCTCTGATGAATCCCCTGTGATTGTAATGTACACAGTCACACTTACAGTGGGTGCTCCCTGCTGTAGACGCTGGTCGTCGTCGGGACTCTCATCGGGAGGACTCGGAGGCCTGTAGTGCACAGTGCTGCTCTGGACGGTCGTCTGAGGACTCGAAGGCCTGTAATGCTGGCTGCACAGTCGCTTACTTGCTGGGAGCGGAAGCAGGCGGAGCTCCATGGAAACCGAAAGTTAGTTCATGAGGGTAAACGTCCCTGCCTCACATTTTCGTCACGTTTTCATTCATTAACGAAAACGGAATAGATTTTCGTCATAGTTCTTGTCAGTGGACAAAAATATGGTGTACTTTTCGTTTTTGTTTTCGTCACTGCAAAAATGCTGCTGCCGAAAATTTTGACAAAACATTTTTGTTGACGAAACATGCGCCCTCCTAAGAAAAAAAAACTCTCTAGCACCAAACTAAGGGCTCATGTACACAGGGCAGTTGAAAACCCTTTTATGAATGCTGGAAACTTGATAGCTGGAAACTGACGGTGAAAAACTTCCATTTTACAGCTTTTAGGCCCCTTTCACATGGACGGATAGAATGGTGCTTTTAGCTGCAGATTTTCTAGTTTTCTACCGCAGCTAAAAGCACACAATCCCCCATTACAGACCCCCCCACCTCAGTGCAGACCCCCTTAGTACAGACACCCCCCCTTAGTACAGACACCCCCATTACAGACCCCCCCCCCACCTGGGCCCCATTCACACACAGCGTTTAGGTGCGATTTTGTTACATGCGGTTCGGTGCAAATAGAAAAAATAGAATTGAATGCGTCCAGGTGCGATGTAGCGCAGCTATATGCACATAACCGCAGGTAATCGCAGTGTACTATTTCTCCTTCAGATAGCAGCGGCAACAAGCAAAGAAAAACAACAGGAAGCACATCAGAAATATCAAGAATGTTCCAAATGCAGCTAAACGCACCCGCATGTAAACGCACGTAAATGCAGCTAATCGCAATGTACAACTGCAAGGGAATGCTGTGCCAGGATTCTCTGAATTTCAAAGTAACAAAACATGCTTTTAACAGCAGCAGAACAGTCGCCCGTGTGAAAGGGGCCTTACATACGGAGGTTATGTGAGTTTAGCAGCAGTTATGAGCATTTGAGGTTAGAAGCGTTTTTTTAAAAGATAACCTCAGGAGACCCTCCCAAATGCCCACAATGCATGAAAAACAAGTACAATCTTAACTACTGTGAGAGAAGAGTGAGCAGCAACTGAGAGAGCAGTGCGCTTGTAGATGGCGGTCTTATAATTTGTGTTTTTTTATTATGGATCCCATCATGAGAATATGTGAGGAAATTCTCCTGATGTTGCTGAGGCTCCGAAAATTGCGTGAGAGGACCAGAGTTTGTCACTACTGGACTCCTCCATTGATGCAGCCAACAGCATGTGGTGAAATTAGTGTTTTTTCAACATTTTTATGTTCAGTAACTATCAGAAATGTTTTACCCTGTATAAACACAAACACGCATAAATGCAGTTTACCGTGGTTACAAGCAATGCCAGTAAACTACAGTCCTTAATGCAACTTTTCCAAAAAAATGCCTGTAACTTCAACTGCCTATAAATGACTGAGTGTACAGAGTACACTCCATTCATGTGTACTGAGACATGTACACATAAGATAACATAGAGGAGAGTTCAGGGGCTGCTGGAAAAAATGCCCAACTGCTCCTAAACTTCTGTTTAGAAGCTGTAGTGTATAGAGGCCTAAGCCTGTGCAGAGTGACTCCAAAGACTTTGTCCTATAAGGAGATGGATTGGGAACTGTGGAAGAAGGGGAGGATAAGAGCAGACAGGATTAAACAGTCCCTTCATTTTTGGTGGGAGAGTGGGGAGTCATGACGCTCTGACCACACACATACATTTGTTAATTTAGTGCAAAACTCTTCACATTGCAAAGGATGAGAGGAATCTGCATCTGGAGGTAAAGAGGTTTAACCCCCACATATGGAAAGGCTTTCTTGCAGTAATAGCTGTAAAAAAGGAGATATGGTTTCCCTTAGGGACTAGTTCTAGCCACCCTAGTTGATCAATAGAAAAAAAAGCTGAATATGACTACAGGGGGTCCCCGACTTACGAACGCCCGACCTACGAACATCCCCTACTTACGAACCGGGCGCTGCGGGGACCCTCCGCCATTTTCCACCGTCCTCCGGCCATTCTGCGCATGCGCGGCCATTCGGAGCCTCGGAAAATGCCGGAAAACTTCGGTCCGGAAATGTCCGTAATTGTCCGTAATTGTCGGTCTGCGCATGCGCGGCCGACTTACGAACAATTCCGACATAAGAACAGGCAGGCAGTCCCTAACGAGTTCGTAACTCGGGGACCCCCTGTATTAACGTTTGGGTATAGGGTTCTGTATATGGAGGTTTCAATTTTTTTGTATTCCAACTCGATGGACTTTCATCTTTCTTTTCTTTTCCAATATTTTTATTCATTTTAGACCAGTAACATTACAAGCATATTTTCTCGAGGTCGGGACAAATTTCACAGTCTATATATATATAAAACTGTCAGAGCAATAGAAATGCATAATACTAGACCCAGTTTAAGATACATTTTCCATATACAGTGCCTTGAAAAAGTATTCATACCCCTTGCAATTTTCCACATTTTTGTCATGTTGCAACCAAAAGCATAAATGTATTTTATTGGGATTTGATAGACCAACACAAAGTGGCACATAATTGTGAAGTGGAAGGAAAATGATAAATGGATTTTTAAATTTTTTTACAAATAGATATTTGAAAAGTGTGGTGTGCATTTTGTATTCAGTCCCCTTTACTCTGATACTCCTAACTAAACTCGAGCGGAACCGATTGCCTTCAGAAGTCACCTAATTAGTAAATGGAGTTCACCTGTGTGTAATTTAATTTCAGTATGAATACAGCTGTTCTGTGGAGCCCTCAGATGTTTGTTAGAGAACCTTTTTTTTTTGCAGCTATACTAGCTTCAACTCTTCTGGGAAGGCTATGCACAAAGTTTAGGAGTGTGTCTGTGGGAATGCTTGACCATTCTTCCAGAAGCACATTTGTGAGGTCAGGCACTGATGTGGACGAGAAGGCCTGGCTCCCGGTCTCCGCTCTAATTCATCCCCAAGGTGTTCTATCGGGTTGAGGTCAGGATTTATGTGAAGGCCAGTCAAGTTCCTCCACCCCAAAACTCATCCATGTCTTTATCAACCTTGCTTTGTGTACTTGGCCAAATCATTTGGTGGAGGGGGGATTATGGTGTGGGGTTGTTTTTCAGGCGTTGGGCTTAGCCCTTTAGTTCCAGTGAAGGGAACTATTAACCACTTTCAGACCGGACCAATTTGCAGCCAAAGGACCAGGCCCCTTTTTGCGATTCGGCACTGCGTCGCTTTAACTGACAATTGCGCGGTCGTGCGACGTGGCTCCCAAACAAAATTTACGTCCTTTTTTTCCCACAAATAGAGCTTTCTTTTGGTGGTATTTGATCGCCCCTGCGTTTTTTTTATTTTTTGCGCTATAAACAAAAAAGAGCGACAATTTTGAAAAAAAAAACGCATTCTTTTTTATTTTTTGCTATAATAAATATCCCCCAAAAATATATAAAAAAAACTTTTTTTTTTCCTCAGTTTAGGTCGATACGTATTCTTCTACATATTTTTGGTAAAAAAAATCGCTATAAGCGATTGATTGGTTTGCGAAGAAGTTATAGCGTTTACAAGATAGGGGATAGATTTTTATAGCATTTTTATTAATAATTTTTTTTTTATTAGTAATGGCGGCAATCAGCGATTTTTTTTTATTGTGACTGCGACATTATGGCGGACACATCGGACATTTTTTGACACATTTTTGGGACCATTGTCATTTATACAGCAATCAATGCTATTTAAATGCATTGATTCCTGTATAAATGACACTGGCAGTGAAGGGGTTAACCACTAGGTGGCAGTGTAGGGGTTAAGTATGCCTAGAGGTGTGTTTCTTACTGTGGGGGGGGGGGCGTGGCTGTCAGCTATTGAATGCTGATCTCTGCTCCAATCACAGGGAGCAGAGATCGGCGTCACTAGTTGCTAGGCAGAACGGGGAGATGCTGTTTATTTCCGCATCTCCCCGTTCAGCCTTCCCGTGAGACGATCGCGGGTGTCCCGCGACCGGCCGCACGGGGGTCCCGACCGGCGCGAGCGTGCGCGACGGAGGCATCTTAAAGGGGATGTATTTATACGCCCTTATGCCTGTCCGTGCCATTCTGTCGACGTATATCGTCGTGCGCTGGTCGGGAGGTGGTTAAAGCATCAGCATACTAGGACATTTTGGACAATTTCATGCTCCCAACTTGGTGGGAACAGTTGGGGATGGCCCCTTTTTGTATTGCTACATGACTGTGCACCAGTGCACAAAGCAAGGTCCATAAAGATATGGATGAGCGAGTTTTGGGGTGGAGGAATTTGACTCAATATTGAACCCTATGGACTAAGACTGGGATGCCATTAAAGTTCATGGGCATGTGTTCCAATACTTTTGGTAATATAGTGCATTGGACCCATATACCACTGCAGTAATACTTTTTAATTTGCTTCAACAATCGAGGTACTTGTATAGGAACTAAAATCACAAAGTGTCAATATGTACCAATCATTAGGATCCAATTCTGTTTTCAAATGACTTTCCTATTTGAGCATATATGGTCTTTTACCAGATATAGAGTGAGCGAAGTATAGTGTATATCTCTGAGATGGAATCCTATCAAGATTTTTACACAATTATTCCATTGATGTAATCGTAAGATCGAAGTAAGATTTCAAGTGTATTAATTGAACGTAATTAAATAATTCTGTATCTGGAAGTTGGAATTGATCGTGTAATGTTTGTCAGGATTCCTTTGGTCGTTATACATATCTGCTATATGTAATAATCTCTTATTGGTCCACCATGTAAACTCTATAGGGTTAAGACCTGGAGCAAATGTAGAATTGTTGAGGAGGGGGCTAATAAATTACGGACATTTCAGATGTTTGCCGTCATTTTCCGAGGCTCGGTCTGGCCGCGCATGTGCAGATCGGCCGAGGGTCCCCGGAAAATGGCAGAGGGTCCCCGCAGCGCCTGGCTCGTAAGTAGGAGAGGTGCGTAGGTCGGGCGTCCGTAAGTCGGGGACCCCTTGTATTTAGGAATCTGTCCCATAGACTAAATTAAAATGACAATGCTGGTTGTCTATTTTTTTTTTTTTGTTGTTAAAGTGACTCTCGGTGTGAAATGATCTAGGTTGCCACAGTTGCAGTGTTTATCGCTTTTTGGGAAGCTATAGAAGGGGAAGTGGCTCTGAACTGGAAGTTGTGTCTCTTATGATAACAAGGGTCTCATTTGATTACATACAATGTTTACTCATCATGTTCTTGCAGTCCGGCATCCAAGAGTGACGGGCGGAAGTGTATAAATATTTATAGAGGATGGCTGTCCCATCCTGTGTCACTGTGGAGACCCAGCCACTCTGACCTTCAATCTTTATCTGTTGTAGGAGCCGGGTGGACGCCACTGCTGGGACCAAAGAGACATGACGGGGGAATGGTCAGACTGGATGGACGGCTGTGCAGTGACATTGGCGCTGGCCCTGGGTTTCCTGGGGCTGCTGTATTGGTGAGTGTTCTTCGAAGAAAAGTGTGAAACGACCTGCCTCCTTATCAGAGAGTGAATTTTCTGCCTCGGAGTTCCCAGCTCCACCCCCCTGCTGCATCCATTGGTCAGCTTTTCTCTCCTGTTGGATTTTTTATTTGTTTTAAAATTTAGTGAGTGCAGCAGGAGGAGTGAGACACTATAGGGAACATACAGAAGAAGCAGATGTTGTGGTGGGGAAATATAGCTGCATATTTAACTGAAATTTTAAGTTTTGGGTGGACTTTTGATTTTAAAGAGCAGTGGCAGACAACAAGCACTTTTAGTCTGTGATCTGTTAATGCTCTGCAGGATGATACACTGCAACTGTTAGTGAGTAGATAGTTTTTTCTCATAGTACGTAAAGTGGCTGTAAACTTCTGAAATGAAAAATGAACAGAGCAAACCCCTCTGTAGTGTATACTAGCCTCAAGCCAAAGCATTGAGTGTGATTTCTATACCCTCTCTTCCCTCTGCTATCTGCATTAGTCACTTCTGACAGGTTATCTGGGGAGACAGTCCTGCCTCTCCCTCCAGCACAGAGAATGTGATTGACAGTCTTAGCTGTGCATGTTTCCCTATGAGACTGTATAGGGAAATGTCCTTTCCCTCCACTCAGATCTCAGATTACACTGGCTCTCCTCTCTATGCTGTGCAGTGTGTGAAGTCAGATCACCACCCCCTGGCTGCTGGAACTGAGAAACATCCTTTGATCGGTGTGTTTTAGGCAGCTGTAGATAAGAAAGGGCTGCAGATAAACAGGTACAATGTATGTAGGAGGATTTGTTTCATCTCTGTGTATCACCTGAGGCCAGTCACTTCAGTTTATGGAAGAGTTCACAACCACTTTAAAGACGAGACTGGGGCCTTTTTGTTACCCGATTCTGTGTTGTGCCAGACTCTCCTCCTTCAGGGGGTGGAACTGGAAACTGAGAACACACTGGCCACACAGGCTCAAATTCAGGGCCAATCAGTACAAGAGGCTACTGGGAATCTTCAGGATAAGAGGCAAGCCAGGGTGACAACCATTCAGCTGGTGATGTGTCTAGTGAGTTCAACTTCCAACAGGAATAGTAGGCAGCTTTTATTTAAAAGGACAATCCAGACTCAACTGGTATTCCAGTTATTGACAGATGACGACAGCTTGAAAGACCGAAATTCACAGCTTTCCATCTTCCACGGTGGAGTCTCGCTTTTCCTGCTGCATTTTCTGCAGCACAAAGAAAATTCATTAGGGAGAGTGAGACCCTCTAGTAATTGCAGAAGCAGATGGGTGAAGCTGAGCACTCGTGTAGCGGTCTTGCATCTGAGAGCATGGGCTGCAATGCACTAGTATCCCTACATATTGGAAATGCTGGATTGTTGGACAAGCCCCTGGTGAAAAGTGGAAATGGGTGCTTGCATGGTGCGCATACACAATGATGGTGACCTTCAGACTAGATCACCACGGCTTGGGCCTCCTCATGTTCAGAATGGTTTAAAGGCATTGTAAAGATTCAACATTCATTCTGTTTTTCACCAGTGTAAGATGTGCATTGATCATGACATTTCATGGTGTAATTTGTTGCCCTGTACACACAGCCTATAGTTTCTCTTTGTGTTCAAACATGAGGTATGCAGCATGGCATTGCACAGGTTATTGCATGACCTCTGTCTGTAGTGTGAGAACTACCGTATTTATTGGCGTATAACACGCACTTTTAAATCGGGGGGAAGTCGTGGGTGCGTGTTATACGCCAATCCCCCCAAAAAATGACGAAAAATACAGAGCGCCGACAAAAAACACAGAGCGCCGACGAAAAAGACCAAGCCGACTGCTCGGCTCCGCTCGCAGTCCCGCCTCCCTGCTGTTTCTGGAGCTCGGCGCTCTGTCTTTTTTTGTAGGCGTTCTAACTTTTTTGCCGGCGGTCTGTCTCGGCGGTGGGAAATTTAAACGTGGGCAAGCTGCAAATGACACTGGGCAAGCTGCAAATGACACTGGGCAAGCTGCAAATGACACTGGGCAAGCTGCAAATGACACTGGGCAAGCTGCAAATGGCGCTGGGCAAGCTGCAAATGGCGCTGGGCAAGCTGCAAATGGCGCTGGGCAAGCTGCAAATGGCACTGGGCAAGCTGCAAATGGCGCTGGGCAAGCTGCAAATGGCGCTGGGCAAGCTGCAAATGGCGCTGGGCAAGCTGCAAATGACGCTGGGCAAGCTGCAAATGACGCTTAAATGTACGTTTTTTTCCCTAAACTTCCCTCCTAAAACTTTTTTTCCTTAAAATGCCCTCCTAAACTTGGGGTGCGTGTTATACGTCCGTGCGTGTTATACGCTGATAAATACGGTTATATTTCCTGGTAAAAAACTATATAACCCACAATACCTGGATCCCTAAGTCTAGTGCTGGTGCAGGTGAGAGCTACGCAGTAAGAAGACCTGACGCAGACACACACAGGCAGAGCATTCACAGGCACACAGAGAGAGAGCTCACTGATACAACTATTAGAGTTTTTTTATTTTATTACATTTGCATTCCCATTCGTGATGCACACATTGAATGCTGTGGAACCCGGAACAGGAAGTTGCCAGTACCCTTGTCATATAGGGACAAGATAGCTGTAGCAATACATGGACATGGGGATTGAATCAGTCATCACAAGGTAAGGCAAACAAACAGCATAAAGAATATAGCAATGCTAATAACTAGTTAAAAAAACAAAAACAATTAAAAGTGTAGAATACTTTTAACTGTTTCCACTGCTGGAGGACATAAGACACTTACCCAGAAGTCTCTCTGCCTGTTCTCTGTGGCGGCCAGGGAGGACACAGCAGGGGGTAGCGCTTTGACCAAGGCCCCTGCTGACTTTCCTGCAAGTTGATTCTGATAAGGTAAGACAAGCGTGAACCAAAACCTGCCATGTCTGTGTGGGAGAGGAGATCCAGGTGGGTTTTTTCGTTCCCAATCCGGCTGCTGTGAATGAAGATGTTTTATCTCTTCTACTTCCTATACAATGCAATTTGTAATTTTACTGCTCCGTTGGCCTCATCATGACCTGAACTCTGCATATCGTCCACGCCTCCGGGGATCTTCCAAGGCCCCCAGCCATGTGTGTTGTAACAGGGATATGTGCTGCTAAGCTCTATAGCAGGGGTAGTGAATTAAAATTCAAAGAGGTCCAGTCACTAAAAAATATTTCCAGCCGAGGTCTGAATCACAAGTCTGTGCCATGAAAGATTGTGTGCGTCGTCTTTCCTTTATTGGCACAAGCCGCGCTCGCTGACGCTTTTTTTTTACTGTTTCCTCCACACACTCTGGTAATAACCTGTAAATGTCCCCAATAGTGTTCCCCCTTACATCAGGTGCCCCTACCAGAGTAATTCATTACATTGGGTGCTCCCATAAATCAGTTGCCAACGTCAGAGTACCCCCTTATGTCAGGTATCCCCATCAGAGTGCCCCCTTACATCAGGTTTTTCTATCAGAAGGCCCCCTTACATCTGGTGTCTGCCATCAGTGTGCCCCCTTACATCATTTGTCCCTATCGGAGTGCCCCCTTACATTAGGTGGCGTCATCAGAGTGCCTCTTTAAACCAAGTGTCCCCATCACATCAGGTGTGCCCATCAGAGTGTCCCCATCACAGTGCCGCCTTACATCAGGTGTTGCCATCAGCCCCTTATTTTATGTTAAGGGGCACATTGATGGGCATATTTTATGTTAAGGAGCACACTGATGGGCACATTTTGTTGTGCCCATCAGAGTGAACCTTACATTAAATGTGTCCATCAGTGTGCCCCTTAAGAGAAAATGTGCCCATCACCATGCTCCTGTAAACACCCCACATACCTTGAGGCAGGCAGGGAGCGGGAGCCAGCAGAGGTAACAAGCTGCAGGGGGATAGAGCTGCACCGGGAGTCTTGATAAAGGGGCAGGGAGCACATATCGTACCTCGCAACCAGCTGAGTGAGACCCGGGAGACACCAGATAACGAGAAGCAGGGGGCGGGGGCACACACCTGACGTCACGTCTTACCTGGCGACCCGGCCGGGAGCAACAAGATAGTAAGCAGCAGGGGGTGGGGCGCACATGCAAGGTCATTGGTTGCAGAGGTGCCCGGGCTCCCAGCAACCAATGACTGCTGAGCGGCGGAGTGGGGATGTGGCACTGTACACTGTTGGCCTGATGGTCCGGAAGGGAGCGTCGCTCGGTCTGTGTTCGGGCCACCATTTAATGACGGCTGCTCTATAGGAAAGTTTGAGATTTGCCTACAAATATAACGGTCTATATCTTGATCTGCTGATCACCTGGACAAGATGCATCATCTCAGATTATGTGCTTTCTCAGTGTGATTTGGTTTGAGTTGCTCAGGTTGGTGATAGGTTTGCCTTGATGACTGGTTCTCTTTCTTTAGGTATTCTGTGTCGGCATTCTCTCAGTTGGAAAAGATGGGGATAAGACATCCGAAGCCAATCCCATTTATCGGGAATGTTCTGCTTTTTCAAAAGGTCAGTTGTACCTATACATCCTATAAGAACTCACTGAGCAATGACATCACTATGCTTCAGCCAATGATAGTGCGATTATGGTTAGCATCAAAGTAGATCTGATCCTAAGGCTTTTTTTTCCCCTTTATTTTCCTGTACTGAAATTGCCTGCCCTGATTTTGCTGCACAATATGTATTATAAACTGCAGCAAGTCAGATGGAGCTCATCTCATTTCCTGGCTGGAGGACATCCAGCATCATCTAGCAGTTCCCACCCAAGCTTAGCTGATCCTGGCCTGCCTCTTTCATTCATTGGATCTCAGTTATTTAATCATGGAGGATCAGCATCACATGTGGGTTTTACCCAGGGTGGTCTGCATGCACATTCAGTCTGCCGTAGAACACCCACCCATCAAAGCATTTTAATATTTGCATAACTCCTCCCAAAAGCCAGCCTATTGGCTACCTGAGAGGAGTACTGAGGCAGGATGCTGTGATGCTTTCAGAAAGCTATGTACAGCATCCTGCCAACCCCTCCCACAATCCATGATCTGCCTGTATTGCATAGAACAGCACTGAGACCCAGTGATGACACCACTGAATCTAAAGTAAGATAAGTAATGAAAATGGAAAGGATTTAGTTAGAAACATTTCACTAGCTTGTTGATTGGGGGGGGGGGGGGGGCAGAAGGAACCAGGGAAGGCAGAACGTAAACGGATTAACGTTCAACTTTAATGTGATTTTCAATATTAATAAATCTGCAGCTTTCTTTAAAATCCCTAATGAATGGTCCTGCCATGAAGGTTCTTATTAAAGCACTTCGTGTTATGGGTTGACAACACACTATCCATGTCTTCTAGTTGTGCTTCTGTGTCGTCACCTTGTCACATACATGGTGGAGATTATAAATAGTCCTGCCAAAGCATATGATTTACTGTTGTCACTGTCAGGAAGCCAGTCCAGAGCAATGACGTACAGTTTATACTGAAGTGAGTACATGTAAACAAGAAGTGCCAGTTGGAATGACTGACATTATAGAATGTTGATTCTCCTTTGTGTCTTCATGTACACATTGGGGTTGATTTACTAAAACTGGAGAGTTCAAAATCTGGTGCAATTGTTCATAGAAACCAATCAGCTTGCAGTTTTTTTTTTTTTGTAAAGGTAAATTTAAAAAAACAAACATGTCTATACTTACCTTCTCCTGTGCAATGAAATTGCACAGAGCGGCCACAAACCTCCTCCTTTTTTGGGTCACCCGCCAGCGCTCCTGGCCCCTCCCCTCTGTCCAGTGCCCCCATGGGAAGCCATCTCCCATGGGGGCACTCCTGCATGCTCGTACCCGAGCTCTGCTGCTGCCTCCATTGAAATAGACAGTGGGATTCAGCCTGCCCCCCCGCTCACTTGTCAATGGCTTTGATTGACAGCACTGGCAGCCAATGGCTCCCGGTGCCCCAGCAAAGCCAGCGAGACCCAAAGTGAGGGGAGAGAAGAGCTGCAGACGTGCACAGCGCTGGATCGAATGAGGGCTTAGGTAAGTAAAAGGGGGGGGGGGGGGTGAATGGGGATTGCTGAGACCTAAACATTTGTTTACCTTAATGCAAGGAATGCATTAAGGTAAAAAAATGTTTAGGCTTTATAATCACTTTAATTGAACAAGTTAAAGTTAGAAGCTGATTGGCTACCATGCACCAGATTTTGCACTCTCCAGTTTTAGTTCATCAATCCCATTGTATTTTCTTCTTAACTACCACTGCTTTTTGCTGCTGACTGTACTCACTGTGAAGGCTTGAAAATTAATACGCTTGATGTTATGGAGTTGGCGGCTGCTTTTTCACTCGATAGCCGTTTGTCTATTGGTGTGTGGGAGGACACCTCAGCTTGGACACCCTGACTGCAAACTTCCAAAGTAAGACTTTGTTTCCCGCTGTTCTGAGCCATACAATCTTTGATCAAACCTCTGCTTTTCAGCAATGTTTTTCTATCCTCTGACACAAACTTATTTAATTGTCCAGGAAGGTGACACAAATCTGTCCTCTTGATACAACAGAATCAGCTGTATAATTTTAAATTAAATATTGTGTCTTTAATACTGTCATTGTTCAGGGATTCTGGGAAGGAGCCAACAAGATCATAAAAACTTACGGACCAATTACGGGGTAAGGACTGATTGGATTGAATTGTAAATCTTTTTATATCTACATTAAGCTCTCAGATCGAAATTATTAAATTCTTTTGATCAAAGCCCTTTGCAGCTGTCAGTTTTGAGTGGAGCTCAGGAAGTGCAATATTGAAATTCCTTCTGCTTTTCTTCAGGGAAAATTAAAACATTCACTCTCTGCACCAGAGGATCTTACACTCTAATGTCCCAGCAAAGTCACACACATTATTATATATTAAAACCCAATGCTGGGTACAACAAAAAAATACCCTAGCAGTGGGACCCCCTGCATAGCAAGGGTTATATGTTTGTTACGCCCAAGGGTGCATGAATAAGGAGTAATACTTACCTCATTCCTCGCTCTAGCAGGGTCCCTCCAGCTAAGCGACCGGTGTGGTTAAGCCTTTCCTCTGAGGTGCTCTCGGCCACAGTTCCACGGTTTCCTCTATTTACAATGCAGGGTTAATAGTCCTGCATTGTACATGACTCAGAGCTTCAAGCGGTTCTGCACCCATTTCATTTAGTAAATCTCTTTGCCTTCCAAATCAGGCAAAGAGTACTAAATGAAATGTTTTTTTTTTTTTTTTTTTTTACTTACCTTGTAATTGAAGACTTCCGGTCTTCTCTCTCTGCGGCGGCGGGCGGGGTCTCTGCGTCGATCGTCGTCACGCCGCACTGTCTCCTGGGATCTGGTGTCATTGATCCCAGGAGTCAGTGCGGGCATCTTCCGAAATCTCGCGAGATTTCGGCCACATCTTCCGAAATCTCCCGAGATTTCGGCCACATCTGCCGAAATCTCGTGAGATGTCGGCAGACGTGCCGTTACTGCGCACGCGCGAGTAACGGCGGTGCATGCTGGGCCATCTAAAGTTCCTGTGGGTTTTCACATGCCCACAGGCAAGATGGCCCCCAGCACTAAAGAAGAAGACGAGGAACTTCATCGGACGAAAACCGGCGGCGATCGAGATGGAAGATGGAACAGGTGAGTCCCCTAATAAAGGTAAGCATACTTTATATTACGTCCTAAAAAAAAAATTTTTTTTACAGAGTGCAGAACCGCTTTCAGGTAGATGAGAGTGCTGGAGCAAGGAATACAGTAAGGGTCGGTTCCCACTACTGCAATGCCAGACATTGCATGTGATTTTCACCGCACTGCAGTGCAAATCACATGCAATGTCTGTGCGATGCAAATTTAGCCATACAGATAGTATGGCTGAATTCGCATCACATTCGGAACAAACTCGTGCAGGACCCTTTTTTTTTGGTCCGCACCAGAATTGAATCCCATGGGGGTTCTCTGTTCGAATTGAGCATTTAACAAGCATTTAACCCTTGCAGTAAGAGGGGTCCCACTGCAAGGGTTGTTTTTATCTAGTTCTCAAAGTTATTATTATTATTATACAGGATTTATATAGCGCTAACAGTTTGCGCAGCGCTTAACAAAAATAAAGGCAGACATTACAATTACATTACAATTTGGTACAAGAGGAATCAGAGGGCCCTGCTCATTAGAGCTTACAATGTAAAAAGGAAGGGTCAATTGATACAAGAGGTAATAGCTGTGGGGGGATGAGCTGATGGAGGAAGTAAAACAGTGTTAGTTAGAAGTAGGATAGGCTTCTTTAAAGAGAAGGGTTTTCAGGGATCGTCTAAAGATGGATATATTAGGGGACAGTCGCACAGATTGGGGTAGAGAGTTTCAAAGGATGGGAGAAGCTCTGGCGAAATCCTGGAGACGAGAATGGGAAGAGGTGACAAGAGAGCTAGAGTTGGGCTTTATTATAGCTCTGACATATTCTGCAGCGCTGTACTGAGTCTCTTTACCAGAGGAGCTTACACTGTAATATCACCACCACCACAGTTACACAGATGATTATTATTATTATTATTATTATACATGTATATAGCAGTGCTGTGCGGAGAACAATGAACCAGTCATTTCCTTCTCTGCACCAGAGGCGCTTCTACTCGAATGACCCCTCCACAGTCCTATACTAGCTATAGTAAGCAGGTAGCCTATCAGCATGTGTTTGTATGGTGGAAGAAGACCAGGTCACCTGCAGCAAAATACAGGGAGTATATAGAAATACCATGCAGAAACTCCTTTCTTATCTTTTTGTGTGTATTATAGATACTACATGGGTCGACGTCCGATGGTTTTGTTATCGGACCCGGAAGCTATCAAGCAAGTTCTTCAGAAGGACTTTGCAAATTTTACTAACAGGATGGTAAGTTATCGCTCAAAATAGTCCTTTATAATAGAAAGTATGTTTTCAATGGTTGTGGTTCATGAACGCAGAATGTTCTCATGTAGTATACCACACTCCACCCAGAATGGTGAAATTTCTGCACTTAAAGGGATTGTAAACCCCTTCGATGAACCTTTTTTCTTATAAATAGAATATTGTTATTTGTTTGGTGCAAAAAATGCCTATTAATCCTGCCAGAAATCTTGTGAGCTGATAATTTCCTGTGTACTCTGCTTGTTCTGCATTCTTATTGGTTTGCATTGTTCCCAACTATCTCTGAGGATTAAAGAACTCCCCTCTTTCTATATATTATGGAGAATAGGAGAAGGGAAGGTGTTTTAAAGTCTTTCACTAGGGTGACAACTCTGATTCTACCTATATTTAGTATGATGAGTGAATGTTGTCACCCTTAAACAGCTAGTGTGTTACTGGCAGGATCGCCAGGTTAAAATAAAGGGAAAAGAAAACTAATGCAGCCACAACATCTAAAAACTGGTAAGCTGCAATATATAAAATATTTGTTTTGGGGTTTAGCTTTAATGTATGAGAAAAAATTTGAAGGGAGTCATTTTCTGAGCATCTCTTGCATAAAAGAAGTGAGTTCACCTCGTTGGTATCCGATTAAATATAATGCTATGCAACATGATTATAATGTTTTTTTTTATGTTTTCACATCTTTACTTACTGTGTTATATTTGTCCTGATTCTATTTCATGTAGAGATTTATCACCACTAGAGGGAGCATCCAGAGTTGTGTCGCTGGATTCTACCTTCATACATTTGGTTGTTTGGTGACCCTGTTGAGTTTTTCTAACTTTTTTTCCTCTAAAAACTCTGCAGAAGCTGAACTTGGCCACAAAGCCGATGAGTGACAGCTTGCTGTGTCTGCGGGATGAAACGTGGAAGCGTGTGCGCAGTGTCCTCACACCCTCATTTAGTGTGGCTCGCATGAAAGAAGTGAGTTTCCCTCCGCTGATTATTTCTAGTGACTGGTGAGGGAGCTAGTGCTGGACATTCAATGAAAAGTTTCAGACTGGAAGACGGAAAGTGTGACACTTTATTTGGTGGATGAGGAATGCAGTATTGACTAGACCAAGATATCTACTTAATGCTAAAACTTGATTTGTTTTGGAGCTTTAGGTATAAAAAAAATGTAAATTTCAAAATGTGCACTGCGCTACTTAACAGATTAGGAAAAGCTGCAAACACTACAATCGGACAAATTTGAGTGGATAATGGACATATTAAGTGCAGCGCTAATCCATATTGTGTGTATGTATTAGAAAATTGTGCAAGTATGCAAACAGTAAGTATAACACATTGACTGTGCAGAATACAGTGCTAGGTGCAAACAACAATAAATGAATATAAATACAATTTATAAATTTAAATCACTAAAAAGTCCATATATGTGAAATAGCATTGTGAATAAATAACCCATGAGGGGGAAAAAAAACAGTCCAAACAAGTGAAATTAAATTATAAGTGTTTAGGTAAAAATCAATGTTGAAATTAAGGATATATTCGACCTCTGAAGGATAGGCCACCATCCAGTCACTCTCGGGAAACAACATGTGAGGTCAGCTTCCGTTCGACCTTGTTACCGGACTCAATCATGGATTCCACCATTCATAAAAGAAAAAGGGGGCCACATAGTGTAAAACCATCAACTATGGGTTTTATTGTAAAAGGTAGAACACTTACGGTACATCAATGATGATGTAATTAGGCGAGATAAGGTATGTGATCACAAATGCATCACTGGGTCTAAAATAAGTAAGCCAGCGGGGAGGATCTTTGGGACTACTCTAATTTACAGTGGTTTCTGGTGCTGGCACAACACCAGGAACTAATAGCACCCCTCTCTTGGGACTGGAGAATAATGGATACAGAGTGGATTTCCTTTTTATTTTTATTTTTTTATTTTTTTTCTTCTTGGGCAAAATAATACAAAACCTGGGAATTGGTCAGTGTTTTTTATACATGTTCAAAACTGTCAGAATGAATATTTCCTAAGAAAAAAAATGTAACCGATTGACCCTTCAAATATCTTTCCATGTCCATTTTCTCTTCAGATGTGCCCACTGATAAACCAGGGCTGCGATGTACTGGTCAGTAACTTGCAGCAGTATGCAGACTCAGGAGAGGCATGCAACGTCCAGAGGTAATAATAGGAGGCTTGTGTTTGGCTGGTTAGGACGCTGTTTCAGCCCTGAGAAAAATGTATGTGTATCAGTAAAAGCTTGCAGGCCCCGATTGTTTTCTGCACAGATTAAGATGTAAGATGCATGTTAGAGTGAGAGATTTTCAGTTTACAGAATGTGGTAGGTTAGTGTTAGGATTAGAGGTTGGGTATTGGGATTAAAGTAAAATATACATATATACTATAATATACAGTGCCTTGCGAAAGCATTTTTCGTGCTTTGTTGCCTCACAACCTGGAATTAACCTGGATTGTTTGAGGATTTGTATCATTTCATTTATAAAACATGCCCACAACTTTATATTTTTTTTTTATTGTGAAGCAAACAACAGATAGGACAAAATAACAGAAAAAGTCAATGTGCATAACTATTCACCCCCCTAAAGTCAATACTTTGTAGAGTCACCTTTTGCGGCTATCACAGCTCCAAGTCACTTTGGATAAGTCTCTATGAGCTTGCCACATCTTACCACCACTGGGATTTTTGCCCTTTTCTCCTTGCAAAACAGCTTCAGCTCCTTCAAGTTGTATGGTATGCGCTTGTGAACAGCAATCTTTAAGACTGACCACAGATTTTCTATTGGATTGAGGTCTGGGCTTTGACTAGGCCATTCCAACACATTTACATGTTTCCCCTAAAACCACTCAAGTGTTCCTTTAGCAGTGTGTTTGGGGTCATTGTCCTGCTGGAAGGTGAACCTCCGTCCTAGCCTCAAATCACACATAGAGTTGTACCGATTTTGCTCAAGAATATCCCTGTATTTAGCACCATCCATCTTTTCCCTCAACTCTGACCAGTTTCCCAGTCCGGACTGCTCAAAAATGATGGTGGTCTTTGGGTGATGTGATGTGTTGGGTTTGCGCCAGACATAGCGTTTTCTTTGATGGCCAAAAAGTAAAATTTTAGTCTCCTCAGACCAGAGCACCTTTTTTGGGAGTCTCCCAAACTCAAAACATGCCATTTTTTATTTTTTTTTGCTGAAAGTAATGGCTTTCTTCTGCCAACTCTGCCATAAAGCTCAACTCTATGGAGCGTACGGCTTATTGTTGTCCTAAGTACAGATACTCCAGTCTCTGCTGTGGAACTCTGCAGCTCCTCCAGGGTTACCTTAGGTCTCTGTGCTGCCTGTCTGATTAATGCCCTCCTTGCCCAGTCCGTGAGTTTTGGTGTGCGGCCATCTCTTGGCAGGTTTGCTGTTGGGCCATGCTCTTTCCATTTGGTTATGATAGATTTGATGGTGCTCCTAGGGATCATCAAAGATTTGGATATTTTTTTTATAACCTAACCCTGACATGTACTTCTCAGCAATATTGTCCCTTACTTGTTTGGAGAGTTCCTTGGCCTTCATGGCAGTGTTTGGTTAGTGGTGCCTCTTGCTTAGGTGTTGCAGCCTCTGGGCCTTTCAAAAAGGTGTGTATATGTAATGACAGATCATTTGACACTTAGATTGCACACAGGTGGAGATCATTTCACTAATTATGTGACTTCTGAAGGCAATTGGTTGCACCAGAGTTTTTTATGGGCTTCATAACAAAGGGGGTGAATACATACGCACATGCCAAGTATCAGTTTTTTATTTCTGAAAAGTAGTTTTATGTATATATTTCTCTAATTTTACTTCACCAACTTAGACTATTGTGTTCTGATCCATCACATATAATTAAGATTAAAAAAACTTTGAACTAAAGCCTGTAATGTAACAAAATAGATAAAAAGCCATGGGGGGTGAATACTTTTGCAAGGCACTGTACAGGCATACCCAACTTTTAAGTACACAATGGGGTTTATTTACTAAAGCTGGAAAGTGCAAAATCAGGCTCACTTCTGCATAGAAACCAATGAGCTTCCAGGTTTTATTACCAAAGCTTAATTGAACAAGCTGGAGTTAGGCCCCTTTCACACATGCGGACCGTATGTCCGTTTTTTTCATCCATCCGTTTTTGGATGAAAAACGGACATACATGCACCCCTATCGGATAGCGGGTGTCAGCGGATGAGCATCCGCTGACACCCGCTATCATCCGCCTCCGCTATTGTCCGATTCTGCAGACGGAGGAAAACCCTATTTTTCCATCCGTCTGCAGAGCGGTTTGGATGAACACGGACAGACGGTCCGTGTTCATCCGATCCCCCATAGGGGACAGCGGAGATCTTACAGGGCGGTCCCTGCACAGTGTGCAGGGACTGCCCTGTCATCAGCCGGCTCAGCGGGGATCAGCTGAGCGATCCCCGCTGAGCAGTGGATCTTCACGGGGCGGATCAATACGGATCCGTCCTGTGTGAAAGGGGCCTTAGAAGCTTATTGGTTTCTATGCAGGAGTGAGCCTGAATTTTGACATTCTAGCTTTAGTAAATAAACCCCATTGTGTACTTAAAAGTGGGGTATGCCTGTACATAGTTGCCCTTGCTTATCTACTTCTGAAAATCATGGTGATTGATGGTGCAGGCTGCATCTTCTCTCAGTCATAAGTAATGCCAAAGGGTTGGCTCGAGGGGGTCCACTGTATATTTAAAGGTGTCAGGCACATCAGGCCACAGGTCCTCCTTGAGAAAATGGTTATCGCATAGCCCAAAATATCTGTCTGGGCCCTTATTTTTTTTTTCTGGCTGAATTATTATTATTACCGTATACAGGATTTATTATATAGCGCCGACAGTTTACGCATCGCTTTACAACTTGAGGGTAGGCAGTACAAATACAATACACTTTAATACAGTAGGAATCAGAGGGCCCTGCTCTGAATAAATAATTGACATTTTATTCTTGGTATGCTGCTTCTAGAATTTGTATGCAACACTGCTGTACGTTAATGCTATAGATTTTTTGCTGTATACAGTGCATCTGGAAAGTATTCACAGCACTTCATTTTTTCAAAATAGATTAAATTCATTATTTTCCTCAAAATTCTACAAACAATACCCCATAATGAACAAGTGAAAGAAGGTTGTTTAAAATCTTTGCTAATTTATTAATAATAAAAAACGATCACATGTACATAAGTATTCACAGCCTTTGCTAAATACTTTTTTGAAGCACCTTTGGCACCAATTTCAGCCTGAAGTATTTTGCTACAATCTTGCCACACCTATTTTTTGGGCAGTTCCTCCCATTCTTTGCAGGAACTCTCAAGCTCCATCAGGTTGGATGGGGATTGTCGGTGCACAGCCATTTTCAGTTCTCTCCAGAGATGTTTAATCGGGTTCAAGTCTGGGCTCTGGCTGGGCCACTCAAGGACATTCACAGAGTTGTCCCGTAGCCAATCCTTTGTTATCTTGGCTTTGTGCTTAGGGTCATTGTCCTGTTGGAAGATGAACCTTCTCCCCAGTCTGAGGTCCAGAGCGGTCTGGAGCAGGTTTTCATAAAAGATGCCTCTGTACACTGCTGCATTCATCTTTCCCTCGATCCTGACTAGTCTTCTAATTAATGCTGCTGAAAAACATCCCCACAGCATGATGCTGTCACCACCATGCTTCACTGTAGAGATGGTATTGGCCAGATGATGAGCGGTGCCTGGTTTCCTCCAGACATGACGCTTGCCATTCAAGCCAAAAAGTTCAATCTTTGTTTCATCAGACCAGAGAATTTTGTTTCCCATGGTCTAAGAGTCCTTCATGTGCCTCTGGAGGAGTCCTCCAGGCGGCTGTCATGTGCCTTTTACTGAGGAGTGGCTTCCGTCTGGCCACTCTACCTTGCAGGCCTGATTGGTGAAGTGCTGCAGAGATGTTTTTTCTTCTGGAAGGTTCTTCTCTCTCCACAGAGAAATGCTGGAGTTCTGTCAGAGTGACCATCATGTTCTTGGTCACCTCCTTGACTAAGGCCCTTCTCCCCCGATCGCTTAATTAGGCTGGGTGGCCCACTCTAGGAAGGGTCCTGGTGATTTCAAACTTCTCCCATTTACGGATGATGGAGACCACTGTGCTCAGTGGGATCTTCAATGCTGCAGAAATGTTTCTGTACCCATCCTCAGATCTGTGCCTCGATGCAATCCTGTTTCGGAGGTCTACAGACAATTCCTTGGACTTCATGGCTTGGTTTGTGCTCTGACATGCACGGTTAACTGGACCTTATATAGACAGGTGTGTGCCTTTTTAAATTCATGTCCAATCAACTGAATTTACCACAGGTGGACTCCAATCAAGTTGTAGAAACATCTCAAGGATGATCAGTGGAAAAAGGATGCACCTGAGCTCAATTTTGAGTGCCATGGCAAAGGCTGTGAATACTTGTATACATGAAATTTTATTGTTTTTTATTTCTAATAAATTTGCAAAGATTTCAAACTGCTTTCACGTTGTGATTATGGGGTATTGTTTGTAGAATTTTGAGGAAAATGAATTTAAAGCTGTAACATAATAAAATGTGGAAAAAGTGAAGTGCTGTGAATACTTTCCGGATGCACTTTAAAGTGGTTGTAAACCCTTACAAACCACTTTGACCTAGAGGTAAGCCTATATTAAGGCTTATCTGTAGGTCCAAGAAATATCTCCTAAACCTACACGGTTTAGGAGATATTTGCCAAAAGACAGGCACCGCTGTCTACGGCGCATGCGCCGTAGACAGCGGCGTGCAGGCGCACTGAGCGCGCCGCTGTTAACGGTGATATGCCGCGAGTGGCGGCTCCCGTGTGCATGCGTGGGAGTGATGTCATCGCAGCTCCGTCGAATGACGGCGCCAGAGCAGTGAGACCCACCAAGAAGATGGAGGATCCGTACACAAGGGGACAGCGCTGACTTTGCTGGCTCCTGTGTCAGGTAAGTGACACATAATGGACTACTATGCGATGCATAGTAGTCCATTATGCTTTACCTTTGCAGGGAAACCAAGAGGAAGTAAACCCATCAGGGTTTACTTCCATTTTAAGTCACAGTATTCATACATTACATGCAGTATATGTTTATATCCTGTGTAAGATAGCTGCTTACTTCATTATGCTTATTATACACCTGGTTTGGGGAGGTGGGCAGGGGCGGGCTGGGCCGGGGGGCAGGGATGCAATTGCCCCCTGGGCCACTCTGATTCCCTGTAAAAGGGCTGATGTGCTGCCAGCTGGGAACTGCACGTGTGCAGTTCTGCAGTTGGCCAAGTGTTACTGCTCGGGTGACTCAGGAGGGAGGCTGACAGGGCTGGATAACAGCCCAGAAGCGTGCGGGCTGGGCCGGGGGGCAGGGATGCAATTGCCCCCTGGGCCGCTCTGATTCCCTGTAAAAGGGCTGATGTGCTGCCAGCTGGGAACTGCACGTGTGCAGTTCTGCAGTTGGCCAAGTGTTACTGCTCGGGTGACTCAGGAGGGAGGCTGACAGGGCTGGATAACAGCCCAGAAGCGTGCGGGAATGTTTGTGCTGTGAGCGGACATCTGTCCTGTCACAGTGCTGTCCCCGGCGTCTGAGCTGCAGCCACACTGTGCCCAAATGCAGCCACACTGTGCCCACCAAATGCAGCCACACTGTGCCCACCAAATGCAGCCACACTGTGCCCACCAAATGCAGCCACACTGTGCCCATCAAATGCAGCCACACTGTGCCCATCAAATGCAGCCACACTGTGCCCATCAAATGCAGCCACACCGTGCCCATCAAATGCAGCCACACCGTGCCCATCAAATGCAGCCACACTGTGCCCATCAAATGCAACCTCACCGTGCCCATCAAATGCAGCTTCACCGTGCCCATCAAATGCAGCCACACTGTGCCTATAAAATTAAGCCATAGTGACCCCCAGCAGCATTTAACCAGCACCCCCCCCGCCCGCTCGCTGTCTGACTGGCACTGACTGCATCTTGGTGGCGGTGAGCTGTGGGACGGGCAGCGGGTCAGGCAGAGGCTCCCGTGTCCTCCATGCTTTTCCTTCTGCTAGATGTCCAATAGGAGCACCTGACCTTCCAGCCAATCAGGTGATGGGTATTAGACCTGCGCTATCCTGGTTGGCGGAGAGCCGGTTCAGTGTTAAAAAAGCAAATATTCATTTGCTTTTCTAATACACCTGGGTGGGCTTCAAGTGCAATGCTCTGCGCTCCGAGTCCACCCTATTTTGAAGCCTATTACAGCCTATGGCTCTAATCAGGTGCTTAACAAAAAAAACACACCCCGCCGCTGTAATCCAGGGCCGGATGGCTAAATAGGGGGTGGCCACGGCGGCCAGGGATAGATTCATGTTGTGCATGAATATATTCCTTTAGCATATAGGGAAATGTGGAGCGGGGTCTCTCTCTGTGCAAGGAAATGTGGAGCGGGGTCTCTCTCTCTCTCGCTGTGCAGGGAAATGTGGAGCGGTGTCTCTGTGTGTCATAGCTTTACTCACAGAGTGACCCGGCCGGCCGAGATGCGTTTGTTCCACTGCTGGCCTCTATCATCTGCAGTGGTTGCTAGGATTGCCTGGCATCTAGCAACCAGTGATGTCACAGTCCCCAGGAAGAAAGTGAGGCGGAGGCCCCAGCATTCAGAGCGGAGGAGGATCTTCTGCCTCCTCCACGCCTATTAGGGTTTTATCCACCCACCTCCTCCCTCCATCTTCTCCGGTGCGGAAGCATGCGCCTTGGAGCCTGCCTGAGGGAAGGGAACTGTCACTCACTGACTGTGCCAGAAGCACCTCTACAGAGTCAAACTGCCTGAGGTGAGATCGGGAGCAGTGA
The DNA here is from genome assembly GCA_028564925.1 of Lithobates sylvaticus. Lineage (NCBI taxonomy): Eukaryota > Metazoa > Chordata > Amphibia > Anura > Ranidae > Lithobates > Lithobates sylvaticus. The sequence continues at coordinate 165,052,215 of CM053029.1, forward strand.
ATGAATAAGAACATATGTGTAATGTGGAGCATGTGTGTCATGGGAGAATGAGCTGGCAGCAGAGGAGGAGATGACATCCTTAAATCTCAGCCAGGGTTCATGCTGGGACTTGTAGTCCTTTACTAGTTGGGGGGGTCAAATCCTTAAATCTCAGGCGGTAATGCCTGGACTTGTAGTCCCTCACTAGTTGGGGGGGGGGGGTCAGGTCCTCAGCTCTGAGGGATTCATACAGGGACTTGTTTGCACTTTAGTTCCTGGAGGCCATGGTGGTACAGGTCCTTCACGGGTCCTGGATGGCCACATTGTCCTCCCTGCCCCTCCACCCCACCTTTGTGATCATGGAAAACCTTAGACTGTTTTCCCGATCCATCACTTTGCCACCACCGGTTCTATGGGCCACTTGACTGGACTTGCCCCCCAGGCCAAAGGCTGCCAGCCCTCCCCTGGAGGTGGGATGACTCTCCTTTTTGATTTAATAGCACCTCTGTATTACATTACTTGTTTCTATGGGAAGGAGTGCAGGATACAATCTCTAATTTGTTAAGTTGATTGCCTAGATTCACTGATCCCAGCAAACATACAGAGAGTTTACTAATCCCTCTTTGAGTACTACTTCTGGTTTAGTGATTCAAAGTATTGAGGCCAATGGGTCCACATGACATCTAGGCAACTAGCATCTTCAGGGAAGAGCTCAGATATAGTGCTGTTATTAATTTGCTATGCTGTAAATATGCCTGTGCTATATTAGGACTTTGTAGCATCAGAGTCCTGGATTTAGGTCCCACTAGGATCAGCTGTTGCAATAAATCTATGCAACTCCTCCAAACGAAATAAAATGTACTCGCTCACCTTTTAAAAACTTTTTTTTCTTTCTCTGTAGATGTTATGCCTGTTATACGATGGACATTGTTGCCAGTGTTGCATTCGGTACAAAAGTGAACTCGCAGAAGGATCCGGATCACCCGCTGGTGCAAAACAGCAAAAAGTTCCTGGAGCTGTTCAGCCCCTTAAAGCCAATTGTCCTGCTGACATGTGAGTTATGAAGGGGAGGCTGGAAGGCAAATATTTCCTATCTTCTAGAGAGATCTGACCTCATTCAGGCCCTCCTACAGCGCTCTCTCTCTCCCTCCCTCCCTCTCCCCCTCCTCCTCTCTGCTCTATACCATGTGATAGCTGTGGTCAATCAGAGCTATCACGGTAGTACTTAAAGAGGAAGTAAACCCTCAGCCAAAAAACTAAAAACCCTGCAAGACAAAGGCCTAATTGGCTAAATTTTTCCTTCTCCGCTCCTCCACATTATTGCAGATTGTGAGAAGCTCATAATGTTGGTAAATTCAGAGTAAGTCATTTTGGTACAGGAGGGATCCTGTACATTAGTGTGCAAAGGCTGGAGTTCATCTGTAAATATGTATAATTATCTAACTTGTTGAATACATCTCACTCCATTTAGAACTAATATTTAAGTTTTGAATTGTTGCTGGCAGGAATAATCATGTGCCTTGATTCTGTCGCTTGGGGACTCCAGTAGTGAGATGGGAATTTACCCACCAGTTCCTCTGCAGCTATTGCAGCCTGATATTGGTGCCTTGCTCCACCCATAGGTTCCTCTCTCTGACTGTTCAGAAAGCCTTGACAACTAATTAGAGGGTATTGGCGATGCGTGTACACATTTTAGATCTAACATACTGTACACTGGGGGTACCTAGTAAATATTTGTTGTAATAAGGGGGCATCTAATGCAATAATGTTGAGAATAAGTCAGAACAATTGCAGATGTTTTATTTTAGTGTCATATTTTATATTATTTTATTTTATAGATGCCACATATTAAAAAAGTTTTTGTTGTGCCCATCAGAGTTCCTCCTAACATAAAATGTGCCCATCAGTGCGCCCCTTAACATAAAATAAGGGGCACTCTGATGGGCACATTTTACATTATGAAGCACTCTGAAGGGCACCACATAAAATGTGCCCATTAGCGTGTCCCTTAACATAAAGTGTGCCCATCAGTATGCCCCTGTAAATTTCTGTGAAGTAAACTTACACCGTACCATGAGGGCAGGCAGGGAGCGGTAGCTGGCAGAGGTAGCAAGTTACAGGGGATGGGAGCTGCTCTGAGAACCTTGCTGAAGAGGATAAGCGCACATGTGATCTCACACCATGCCTTGCGGGAAGGCAGGGAACGACAGCTGGGAGAGATAGCGAGGTGGGGGCGGGCGCACATGCGGCGTCATTGGTTGCTGGGATGCCGGCGGTCCCATCAACCAAGGACTTCATAGCAGCTGGGATCTGAAACGTTAGACTGGCAGGCTGATGGTCCAGACAGGAGCGTCAATCAGCCCGTGTTTGGACTGCGGTCTGCAATTTAATGACGGCTGTTCTTATAGACTTTAAGAAGTTAATTTTATTCTTTTTAACTGCTTCCCGACCAGCCACCGCAGTTATACTGTGGCAGGTTGGCTCCCCTGTGCGAAACCACGTAGCTGTACGTTGGCCTGTGGGGTCCGGATAGCAGGCGTGTGCGCGCCCGATGCACGGGAGGGGGTGCAGATGCTTGTGACTAGCAGCGAACGCAGTTAACCCCTTCACCGCCCCCTAGTGTTAACCCCTTCACTGCCAGCGACATTTTTACAGTATTTTTAATCGCACTGATCGCTGTATTAATGCCAATGGTTCCAAAAATGTGTCAAAATTGTCCGATCTGTCGGCCATAATGTCACAGTCACGATAAAAATCGCAGATAGCCGCCATTACTAGTAAAAAAATAATAATAATAAAAATTCTATAAAGCTATCCCCTATTTTGTAGACGCTATAACTTTTGCGCAAACCAATCAATATACGCTTATTGGTGGAGTGCACATAAACATGAAGTGGTTGCAAAAAGGCTGCAGGAGAAATGTATGTAAACAAGATGTTATTAAAAAACATGGCAATAGTTTATAATACACAATGCACAGAGCAAACTAAACTTCACTCAGTTCAGGTTTACTTCTCTATTTAAATATCTTGGGTATGTATTTGAGAATCTAAATGAGTAAACGCACATTATTAATTCCAATCTTCTCTGTAATAAGTTTTTGTTTCTTTTCTGGCTCCTCCCAGTGGCATTCCCCTTCATAATGGTCCCTATCATCCGTTGCCTTCCCAACAAGAACCGTGACCAGATAAACAGCTTCTTCCGCAAGACCATCAGGGAGATGATCACCCTTCGAGACAAGCAGCCAGCTAACGAGGTACCTGGCATCTCATTACTCATTGCAGTCTACTTTGTGATGCACCACACCGCTCATGAATGATAATTGGCTTCATTACGGGGAATAATGAGCTGAAATCTGTTTTTTTCTTTTCACCTTGTATGGGAACTAGAATTGGGGTGCTATCATCTGACAGCATTTAAGGCTAGTCTTAAGCTGCGTATACACGCTTTGGTTTTATTTCGCCCAGCTGGTGGGTTGAATTAAAAAAAAATAATAATACATTTTTTTATTAATTAATGAATTCCTCCATTAACACAAGCCAGGTGGATAGAGGAATCCTTCCCACTGTGCCTTTTATATTCTGACAGCGGGGACAACTCAGCTGTCAGAAAACACTGATCAGTGCTGCAGCCTATTGGAAATGAAACTGAAAGTTTTCCAAACGTACTGATGAACATTAGTCAATCTACCAATAAACTTCTATTGAACAAGAAGGGTCACATGCAGATTGAAATTTGGAGTCCATGCCATGATGGGTCAGGGCTGGTTTGCCAGCAAATAGGGGGGCCTACACAATATTAGGTGGGTGGTCATAATATTATGGCTGATCTGTGTGTGTGTGTGTGTATGTATATGTGTGTATATATATATATATATATATATATATATATATATATATATATATATATATAATATAATTATAATACCATATTTTCTGGTGTATAAGACGACCCCCTAGTTTTACATTTCTTTATCTTTTTTTTTTTTTTTTACAGTTTTTGCCTATACTCGCCATATAAAATGACCCCCCCTTCCGAGGCTTCATATTTCCTTCTTGTTGGAGCTGGAGCCATACTGCACTGAGCCAATCACTTTATGACTACAAAGCTTGCTTGGATTGGCAGAGGCTGTAACATCATCAGCCCGCGGCTCTCTGACTCTCACAGCCAATCCGAGCAGGCTACTGTATGTAGCCTGCTCCGATTGCCAGAGGTTGTTACTCCAATCCGGGCAGACTCTGTATTCATTAACCACTTGACAACCGGCCCATAGCCGAAAAACTGCTACAGGGCGGTTGCTTAACTCTGGGAGGGCGTACAGTGACGTCCTCCCAGAATTCCCCTCTTGCGCGCCCCCTGGGGCGCGCACTCGAGAATATCCGTGATCGCCGGGTCGAGAGGACCCGGTGGATCACGGTAAACGGCCGCTCATCGCGGCCGTTTACCACGTGATCGCTCCGTCAAATGACGGATCGATCACATGTAAGCAAACCGGCATCATTTGATGACGCCGGTTCCTCTCCCCTCCTCTCTCTGTACCGATCGGTACAGTGTGAGAGGAGAGGGGGAGGGATCGGTGGCAGCAGTGCTGTGGGCGGGATCTGTAGTGCCCACAGCCTGCTCTGCCACCACCGATCCAGCCATCCATGCTCAGCCATCCCTCCATACCCTGCAATACACAGCAATAGCCTGCAGTGTATTGCTGGGTATTGCAGGGTATGGAGGGATGGCTGAGCATGGATGGATGGATACCCAGCAGTACTCTGCTATACTCTGCCATATTCACAAACATGCCACACTTCGGAAAAAACAAATATCTCAGCCTTTTCCAGGAATTAGTAAAAACCGACCTAGGTAAAATAGACTGGATACAAAAGGGTAATGACAATTTGACCAAAAAAGACAGAACAGCTCTTAAAGAACTACAAGACGCCAAGGACATAACAATTAAAAGGAGCGATAAGGGCGGGAACATCGTACTTCTGAATAATGGCATGTATGAAAATGAAGTCAAACGACTACTAGGTGACGTTCATACATACAAACTACTGAAAGATAACCCCTTTCCCCTGATAACCCAAACCCTGAATGAAAAATTAAAGTTTGCCAAAGAAGAGGGACTCCTCAACAACCGCGAATATGAGTACCTCAGAGTTGATGAATATAACATACCCATCTTCTATATAATCCCAAAAGTCCACAAAAATCTAGAAAACCCCCCCGGTAGGCCCATAGTGTCCGCCATCAAGGGACCTCTGGACAAAGTTGGGAAATATCTTGATTCCCTTCTAAAAGATATGGTCACTCACCTTGTATCCTACGTCCAGGATACCAGAGATGTTCTAGCCAAGACCAAAGATCTCAAGATACCCCATGACGCCTGGCTCGTGGGAGTAGACGTTGAATCACTATACACGTCGATTCCCCACTATGTAGGGCTAGGAGCTGTGGAGGAGTACCTTTCCCACCACTTCCCAGGATGTGCCCACCAAAACGAATTTATAATGGAATTATTGAAATTTGCTTTGGAAAATAATTGCTTTCAATTCTTAAGCAAATTTTACCAACAAATTAAAGGCACATCGATGGGGGCCTCCTGGGCACCAGCATATGCATGTCTGCATTTGGGTTTCTGGGAGGAATGCATTGTATACCACAACTCGATGTACCTTGGTCATGCTCATACATGGCTAAGGTACATCGATGATGTGTTACTTATCTGGACTGGTACCCTGTTGGATCTCCACTTATTCATGGAACAATTGAACACTAATGATTTCAATATCCGGCTGACGTTTTCATTCAGCCAAACAAAGATTTCCTTCCTCGATCTGTGGATTTCTATAACAGGTGACACTATCAGTACGTGTACATACCGAAAGGAGACGGCGGCTAATACTCTCCTTCAGGCAGATAGCCACCATCCTAGGTGGCTTAAAGATGGCATCCCAGTGGGACAGTTTCTTCGCCTTAAGCGAAACTGTTCCAAACCCTCGGATTACAGCAATGAGAGTAAAGACCTCTACAAGAGATTTAGGGAACGGGGTTACACCCATAATCAGCTTAGAAGGGCCAAAAATAAGGTAGCCGGCCGTAACAGAGAGGACCTATTGACCATTACCCCCAAAAAAAGGTCTAATACAAACATGAACATAAAGAATGGTTACACAAGAGTAATCACGCAATATGGGGTTCAATGGGACACAGTTCGCGATATCCTCAACAAACATTGGGGTATCCTGACAAGTACACCAGGACTGGCCAAAATAGTTGGCCCATCACCCAATATGGTGGCTAAAAGGGCAAAAAACCTAGGTGATCTCCTTGTCAAATCAGAATACAAGAGTGAAACCGATGAGACATGGCTGGCAGATTTCCCGCGTAGCAAGGGTATGTTCTCATGTGGCCATTGCCAAGTATGCCCTTACGTGGATCGAACCAACAGATTCCGCGATGCATATGGCAAAAATGAATATGAGATTCGGGACCTTATCAACTGTGCCTCCACCAGGGTAATATATATGATTACCTGCCCATGCGGGAAATTATACATAGGTAAAACTAAGCGCCCTTTAAGGGTTAGAATAGGGGAGCACATGCGGGAGATCAAGGCCCGGGACACAGAGAAGCCCCTGGCCAAACACTTCTCCTTAGTACACGATGGCAACCTCAGAGGTATGACGGTGAAGGGCATTTATATGCTTAAACTTTCTCCCAGACGTGGCGACTTTAATCGCATATTATTACAGAAAGAAAAGTGGTGGATTTACCGCTTAAGAAGTTTACATCCAGTGGGTATGAACACCGAACTCAACCTCCAGGTTTTTCTTGAGGAATGATTAAGGGGACATTTCCTCCCCTATTCTATCCATCCTTCCTCGCCATCTTTCCAGTAGGCCCATGGAAGCAATTATTCCTATATCCATGTTTGATATACTCGGGCTTCTCTCTGTCTCTGGCCACTTCCCCATTCTATGACCCCCACTGTATCACAGTACTTTAGGCTTAGTTGCCTTCCCCAAAACTATTCTGTAGCTGCTGTGGTTTATTGTCACCATAAGGACCCTTACCACACTTAATACAGGGCACCCCAGAACCTATACTACTCTGGGTTTGCTTCCCCCAGACAGGTATACCTTATTCGTCTGGGGTATTATTGTGGAAGTTTAATATACATAGCCCCTTACTGAGTCTCACTGAATGGCATCTTAACAACCCAACCAAATTCAGACCAGGCACTATACATTCAGGGTCCTCTATTTTTGGTTTTGATTTGTAGATTATGAATTAAGGAACTTGGTACGCGATGCATATTGGGTGAGATCGCATTTTCTCCACCTATATGTATCCATATTTGCAAAATCTATTATGCAAAACGCACAGTTCCCCTTTATGATATCTACTTACCTGGTGACATTCAATATTCCTATGTAGGTCCGGTACGTCCTTCTCTCAATGTCGACCCTCCTTGTCATTATTCAGGTACCTCCCCATATACTTGGAATGTAACTTATTCCTCTTCCCTACTTCCTTTCCCCCTCCCCCCCCCCCCCCCCCCCCCCCCCTCCCCATCCCTTTCCACCTCCCCCCCCCCTTTCCACGGCCATCCTACCTTTATGTATCAATATATATAAAAGTCATTTTTTTCTATTCACGAATGGTTCCACATTGGAAACTATGTATGGACATATATCGTTAAACACTCTGTCCCTTTAAGAAAGATCGAATCTGGTGGGAGCCCCGCGTAGCCTTGTGCTACAAAAAGGGACGACGCAGGCTCCACCAATACGTCCAGACGAAGCTACGCAATTGTGCTTGCGAAACGCGTTGACGTCACCGCGTCCTGAGACGCCGGCACACCTCCCGGAAGCCAGCCCAGGCTGGGAGAAGAGACGGAAGAAACAGCGAGGAACTAACTGGAAGCCGATCCAACACAGGAGACGCTGAGACACCTGAGACACCTGAGACATCAGGGACAGCACAGTATACTTCGTGGGGCCATACGATTTGAAGTCAACTGCATCCATCGGTAGATATCGATATACATCTGGTCACCGGGACAGTATCAGGTACCGCAATTCACTTCACGGGACAGATATACACATCCCTCTCTGACGGGACACTACCTGGTTTTTTGAGAGCTGACTGCAGCCCAAACTACCCCTGGGTGATTCAATTTAACGGTACCCCATCAGGCTGTTTACCCGTAGCAGATATCTACTATACTTTATCCCGGGACATTAATGAGTAATTGAAACCAATCCACTCAAACATTGACGCTGGTCTGTCTTTGCCCCTGAAAACCCTCATATACCGGATTGAAGTATCCACACGTTCCCACCACGGTGGTGGAAGATATGCACCATTTCTACTACTTAGCAAGAAGTGTCCATTACTGCCATCTAAACTAGAGATTGACTTTCCACAGTACATCTCTGCATTTCCCACCTTCCAGCATTTCTCCTGTGTTCCCTCCCTACATCCCTCTATCCCCATTCCCCTTCCCCTTCTCTCCACCCTTATTTTTGAGCTCGAGCTTCCATTGAATCTCTGTGTGGATTGCCTGATCCATAGGTAATCACAGCCATTATATATATATGTAATACATACACAGGCTCTCCACACACAGATTGCCGGCGTCCGGACGCTTTGTTTCATGTTGTCTATTTTTTGTTTAATGTTTATGTGTCTTTTCACTTTATCTTTTAGTGTTGCTGTATCATATACTCACCAGGTGACTGGTAGAGTCATATGATGGTATAACTGCAAATGTCATATATATTACATTGATCCGCATTTGGGATCATTCGTGATTACACTGATTTTCTCCCCTTTCTTTTTTGTATTTACAATAAAGTTACACTGTTTTTTATTCAAGCCCTCACTTCGTGTATGTTTTTGCCACTCATTTGGTCTCCTGGTTCCTGCCAGCTTTGATAGGAACATTCCGGGTTTTTTTTTGTTTATTTGCTTATACTCTGCCATACCCTGCGATACTCAGCGATACCCTGCGATACTCTGCCATACCCTGCGATACTCTGCCATACCCTGCGATACTCTGCCATACCCTGCGATACTCTGCCATACCCTGCGATGCTCTACCATACCCAGCGATACTCTGCCATACCCTGCGATACTCTGCCATACCCTGCGCTACTCTGCCATACCCTGCGATGCTCTGCCATACCCTGCGATGCTCTGCCATACCCTGCGATGCTCTGCCATACCCTGCGATACTCTGCCATACCCTGCGATACTCTGCCATACCCTGCGATGCTCTGCCATACCCTGCGATACTCTGCCATACCCTGCGATACTCTGCCATTCCCTGCGATACTCTGCCATTCCCTGCGATACTCTGCCATACCCTGCGATACTCTGCGATACCCTGCCATACTCTGCCATACCCTGCGATACTCTGCAATACCCAGCAATACCCAACAATACTCTGCGATACTCTGCCATACCCTGCGATACCCTGCCATACCCTGCGATACCCTGCCATACCCTGCCATACCCTGCCATACCATGCTATACCCTGCAATACCCTGCGATATTCTGCGATACTCGCTACGATCGAAGCCAGGATCGTTTTTTTATTTTATTTCAGGCTTTCCAGCCTAGAGGTGAGATGTGGGGTCTTATTGACCCCCATATCTCACTGTAAAGAGGATCTGTCATGCCATATTCCTATTACAAGGGATGTTTACATTCCTTGTAATAGGAATAAAAGTGATCAAAAAAAATTTTTGGGGGAAAAAAAGTGTCAAACTAAAATAAATAAAGTAAAATGAACAATAAAAAAAAATAAAATGTTTTTAAGTGCCCCTGTCCCCGTGTGCTCGCATGCAGAAGCAAACGCATAACGTAAGTCCCGCCCACATATGAAACCGGTGTTCAAACCACACATGTGAGGTATCGCTGCGAACGTTGGAGCGAGAACAATAATTTTGGCCCTAGACCTCCTCTGTAACTCAAAACCTGTAACCAGTAAAAAAATTTAAAGCGCCGCCTATGGGGATTTTTAAGTAGCGAAGTTTGGCGCCATTCCACGAGCGTGTGCAATTTTTAAGGGTGACATGTTAGGTATCTATTTACTCGGCGTAACTTCATCTTTCACATTATTCAAAAACATTGGGCTAAATTTACAGTTTTGTTTTTTGTAAAGCACAAAACTTTTTTTTCCCCAAAAAACACGTTAGAAAAATTGCTGCGCAAGTACCGTGCTAGATAAAAAGTTGCAACGACCGCCATTGTATTCTCTTGGGTCTTTGCTAAAAAAACATATATAATGTTTTGTGGTTCTATGTAATTTTCTAGCAAATAAATGATGATTTTTACATGTAGGAGAGAAATGTCAGAATTGTCCTGGGTGCTCCAGAACGCCTGATGGTGCTCCCTGCATGTTGGGCCTCTGTATGTGGCCACGCTGTGTAAAAGTCTCACACATGTGGTATCGCCATACTCGGGAGTAATAGCAGAATGTGTTTTGGGGTGTAATTTGTGGTATGCATATGCTGTGTGTGAGAAATAACCTGCTAATATGACAATTTTGTGAAAAAAAAAAAAAAAAGAAAAAAAAATCTTGATTTTGCAAAGAATTGTGGGAAAAAATTACAACTTCAAAAAACTCACCATGCCTCTTTCCAAATACCTTGGAATGTCTTCTTTCCAAAAAGGGGTCATTTGGGGGGTATTTGTACTTTTATGGCATGTTAGGGTCTCAAGAAATGAGATAGGCCGTCAGTACTTCAGGTGTGATCAATTTTCAGATATTGGCACCATTGTGGACTCTATAACTTTCACAAAGACCAAATAATATATCCCAATTTGTACTTATTTTTACCAAGGATATGTAGCAGTATAAATTTTGGCCCAAATTTATCAAGAAAAATTACAAATTTGCTAAATTTTATAACGGAAACGAAGAAAAATTCATCAGTCTTTTTTTCTTTTGTAGCGCAAAAAATTAAAAACCCAACGGTGATTAAATACCACCAAAAGAAAGCTCTATTTGTGTGAAAAAAAGGACAAAAATTTCATATGGGTACAGTGTTGTATGACTGAGTAATTGTCATTCAAAATGTGAGAGCAGCGAAAGCTGAAAATTGGTCTGGTTATTAAGGGTGTTTAAGTGCCCAGTGGTCAAGTGGTTAATAGAGTACATTGCTCACCGGGATTGGCTCAGTGGTATATACTGTATGTAGCCGAAGCTACATACAGTATTACCACACATCCAGCAGGCATCCGACGGGCTGACATCCAGCAGGCAGCATTTTATACCGGGCGTATAAGACGACCCCTGCTTTTTGGACAGTTTTTTTAAGTGTAAAAGGTCGTCTTATACGCCGGAAAATAAAGTATATTTTTTTCTTTATCCACGGTCACGGGACTACTTCGTCTCCTCTCTGGCTGTCTGGGGGTAGAGACTACAGAAGCTGCTTTGTGGCTAGGAGCTGCTGTCAGTGGGTGTGTGGAGGGCTGGACAGGGGACATGAAGGCTGTAATCTGACTGCAGGCACTGCATCCTAAATTCAGAAGAAATGACACAAGCTGACCACAGGACAGATGTGATCCCATGCCTAGCATGCACAACTAAGAATGGGGAAAGGTTTCTCTGCCAAGGGAAATAGCAGGATTCCCAGATATTTTATGACTTGCCTAGATCCCATACACAGTACAGAGATTACTTTAAATTTACAGAGGAACAAAGCAAAGTGCTCCCCAAGGTTTTTTTTTTTTTTTTTTAGGCTTACATACGCTTAAAATTACATTTTCTGATTTTAAAGTGGAAGTAAACCCTCCTATCGTTTTCAGCCAAGGAGGCTGCCATCTTTGCCTCTGTTTAATCTTCAACTGCCACGGTGCTGCACATGTGATCCGTTATGACACCAGCCATTGGATGGTTTGACTGTTTGGTTGAGAGCACAGCCAATGTGCAGTTAGCATTCCTGGCATGCCTTTTTTTTTTAAACTGTTAAATCGTTGGGTTTACTTCCGCTTTAAATACTATAATTGGCTGCATGTTAAATATATTGAGGTACGTGACCTCATCCCTTTAAACAGACAAGCAAGTTAATTTCAAAGCATATTGTTCCACCACAAGGTTTTACTAGTGCTCATTTTTTGAGTCCTCCATAACACGTATTCAAGTCCGTGTATTTTGGGGGTGCATGGCAGGACTCGAGCAGATACTGACCGACAAAGTTTACCATCCATTTATAGCAAGCCTTACTATATTTTTGTACTTCATTGAATGCTTTATTTTGTCTTGCTTCTTCTTGCTCTGATGAATGGTTTAGTGTTTCACACTACCTGCATGTAATATTATAGCATTAAACTGGCGACTGTGTTCCCCATCTGCCTAGAGACGCCGTGATTTCCTGCAGCTCATGCTGGATGCCCGGGATGCGGCGGCACTCATTTCTGTAGATCACTTTGACATCGTGAACCAAGCTGACCTGTCAGCTCCACACAGGGGGGTTGAGGAGACTACAAAGAAATCAACAAAAAGGCTGGATGAGGATGAGATCCTGGGCCAAGCCTTCATTTTCCTAATCGCTGGATACGAGACCACCTGCAGCCTTCTGTCCTTTACCACCTACCTGCTGGCCACCCACCCACAGTGCATGGAGAAGCTGCTTAAAGAGGTGGATGAGTTTTCTGAATTGCATGTAAGTAGCGAAGAGGTGAACCCTGTCTTTCAACACTTTTGTTATAAATCTGTATTTAATTGTATTGTAACTGTACTGTTTGCCCCCATGTTGCGTTGCGCAAACTGTTGGCGCTATATAAACCCTGTATAATAATAATAATTTACTGTGCATCCAGAAAGTATTCACAGCACTTCACTTTTTCCACATTTTGTTATGTTACAGCCTTATTCCAAAATGGATTAAGTTCATTATTTTACTTAAAATCCTACAAACAATACCCCATGATGACAACGTGAAAGAAATTTGTTTGAAATCTTTGCAAATTTATTAAAAATAAAAAAAAAGGAAAAAATCCCATGTACATAAGTATTCACAGCCTTTGCCATGACACTCAAAATTGAGCTCAGGTGCATCCGGTTTCCACTGATCATCCTTTAGATGTTTCTACAACTTGATTGGAGTCCACCTGTGGTAAATTCAGTTGATTGGACATGATTTGGAAAGGCACACACCTGTCTATATAAGGTCTCACAGTTAACAGTGCATGTCAGAGCACAAACCAATTTAATCAGAGGAAATCATGGACTTTTTAGGCACCAATATATTAAAAAAAACTTTTTTTATTAGTAACAAATTAAAAAATGCATTTAAAAACATATAAAGTACAGACTTATAAAAGTGGTAAACAGCACATCAAACTATCTGCTGGCCCCGGGTCAGTGTATGTATGACCACTGGGACGTTCCCTTGGTAGATTTGGAGCAAAAAAACTTTTTTTAAAGATACAAGCTTGACATGTTTCGTGAATAACGCTTCTTCAGGAGATTATCAATGTCTTTTGCTAAACAGATAGAGAAAACAATAGTAAATATACAAATAAATAAGGAAATGGGGAGGGGCCAGGACGGTACGACAGGCAGTCTATCTGCCTAGGAGGAAGCATAGACCATTCCAAAACCAGCCGCTGTAATATTTCATGCCATACACAGAGTGGCACACTGACGCACCTGGTACATGTGAGTACCCCATTGGGGAATTGTTCTTATTTGTTTAGTAAAACATTTAAAGCGATATACCACTATCGAGGCTTTTTGTCACTCTGACAGAGCTCTCTTCCCTGTGGAAAGAGGAGAACCTTCCAGAAGAACAACCATCTCTGCAGCACTCCACCAATCAGGTCTGTATGGTAGAGTGGCCAGACAGAAGCCACTCCTCAGTAAACGGCACAAGACAGCCCACCTGGAGTTTGCCAAAAGGCACCTGAAGGACTCTGACCATGAGGAACAAAATTCTCTGGTCTGATGAAACAAAGATTGAACTTGTTGGCCCTGAATGGCAAGTGTCATGTCTGGAGGAAACCAAGCCCCGCTCATCCCCCGGCCAATAACATCCCTACAGTGAAGCATGTGATGGCAGCTTCATGCTGTGGGGATGTTTTTCAGTGGCTGGAACTGGGAGACTAGTCAGGGTCGAGGGAAAGATGAATGCAGCAATGTACAGAGATATCCTTAATGAAAACCTGCTCCAGAGCGCTCTGGACTTCAGACTGGGCAAAGATGTATCTTCCATGAGGACAATGACCCTAAGCACACAGCAAAGATAACAAAAGAGTGGCTACAGGACAACTCTGTGAATGACCTTGAGATGCCCAGCCAGAGCCCAGACTTGAACCCGATTGACTATCTCTGGAGAAATCTGAAAATGGCTGTGCACCGACGCTCCCCATCCAACCTGATGAAGCTTGAGAGGTCCTGAAAAGAAGAATGGGAGAAACTGCCCAAAAATAGGTGTGCCAAGCATGTAGCATCATACTCCAAAAGTCTTGAGGCTCTAATTGGTGCCAAAGGTGCTTGAACAAAGTATTGAGCAAAGGCTGTGAATACTTATATGTACGTGTGATTTTTTTCGTTTTTATTTTTAATAAATTGACAAAGATTTCAAACAAACTTCTTTCACGTTGTCATTATGGGGTATAGTTTGTAGAATTTTTGAGGAAAATAATGAATTTAATCTATTTTGGAATATAACGAAATGTGGAAAAAGTGAAGCACTGTGAATACTTTCTGGATGCACTGTATCATACTGTGCATCCAAAGCCATTTATATCCCAGGTACAGCCTAATTATAGAGCCATTTACCCAACTGTACATCCAGAGCTGAAGGTTTGTAGATCAGATAAAGCTTAAAGCAGAACTAAAGTCTGCAATAAAAAAAGCTGTCAACTAATTGACCCTCCCCAGCGCCCCTATCTTTTTCCCCGCTTCTTTTGGTGCCAGGCCTTTGGCCATCTTGATTGGTTGGTGTGACTCCCATGCATGCAGGGAAATTCAGTCATCCTGGCACACAGACACTCCCAATGTAAACTGAGCTGCGCATGCAGCTTCAGTTCCACCTTCAATATAGAACTATTTATCCAAGTGTTCATCCAGAGCTGTTGGTTTATAGCCCAGATGCAGGCATGAGTTGGTCCCCATTTTTTGGGGGAAAAATACGACCACTAACACCACTGAAGGGGTTTTCTTCTTTTAGTGGTATTCCCCTTGCTGTATCACTGTTGGGAGGTTTCCATGGCAAAACTTTGACCTTCCTGTTTTCCCCGCAGGATGGCGCAGACTACAACACAGTTCATGATTTGCCATATATGGACATGGTGATTTCCGAATCCCTGCGCATGTATCCTCCCGCATTCAGGTATGTTCCCAATCACAAGGAAGGTTCTAGTTTTTGTTAAAACCTAAAATAAGGTGAATTTTGAATGAATGTTGCAGGGCTGTTAAAGCTCATCACACAAGGAGATGTTTTTGGCATCTCTGAAATAACTTTTCCTTTTTAATATGGATTTTTTTTACAGATCATGACACTATATTGTCAAAAGTATTGGGACACGTATATGAACTTTAAGGACAACCCAGTCTTAGTCTGTAGGGTTCAATATTGAGTTGGCCCACCCTTTGCAGCTATAACAGCTTCAACTCTTCTGGGAAGGCTATCCACAAGGTTTAGGAGTGTGTCTGAGAATGTTTGACCATTCTTCCAGAAGTGCATTTGTGAGGTTGGGCACTGATGCAGATGAGAAGGCCTGGCTTGCAGTCTGTGTTCGCATTCACCCCAAAGGTGTTCTATCGGGTGGAGGTCAGGACTCTGTGCAGGCCAGGCAAGTTCCTTCCCCCTCAAACTCTCTCATCCATGTCTTTATGAACCTTGCTTTGTGCACTGGTGTGCAGTCATGTTGGAACAGGAAGGGGCCATCCCCAAACTGTTCCCACAAAGTTGGGAGCATGAAATTGTCCAAAATGTCTTGGTATGCTGAAGCCTTAAGAGTTCCCTTCACTGGGACTAAGGGGCCAAGCCCAACACCCAAAAAACAACCCCACATCATTATCCCCCCACCCAAATGATTTAGACCAGTGGTGAGTAAGCGATGTGACATCGCCTCACCACCTGTTTTAACCCTATTTTTGCCAACAGATGAGTTTGCGGCTTTTCCTATTTACTTGAGTGTGGCTTGCTGCTTGCCGATCACTACATGTCGAGTAAACTTTGCCACGGCGTGAAGCATTGCGATCGCAGCATTTAAACACCCCCATTCAACGCCTATTGCAGCTTGGGGGGGGGGGGTTGTTGGGGGACAAAGACACCCCACCCCCCCATCTAAATGAAGCCTAATTGTTTAGTAAATATGATAAAGGTTTGAAGAAATATTTTCAGTTCCGTTATTTATCAATATTAGGTGAAATGTTGGGAAAGCATATACTGTATACACGTTTAAAGGATCTTACCAATAAACCTTCCCACTTTGGGGTTGTGTAAAATAAGGTGACACCCATGAGGGACTCTAGGTTATAATGTGTACCAGCTGAGATAAGACCTGTGTAATTGACATTTCTTCACGTCTCTCCATACAAGTCAATGGAAATTCAAAGTTTTCCTCAAGCAGATAAGAATCAGGTCAGGAGAAAGATGGAATTATTTCAAACTAACCTGAGATGTCATCTCAAGGCCTCTGAAAGCTGCATTACCCTTTCTACACAATTGATACACTGTTCTTTCCCTGGAAAAATGATGCATATAGCAGTAATGATACACCCTGTATAGCTTTATAATAACAGTTTATTATAATCCCTTACTCTCAGGTTTGCTCGTGAAGCTGGCAAAGATTGCACGGTGTTGGGGTGTAAGATACAAGCTGGAACGGTGGTGGAAATTCCCATCGGCTGCATTCAAAATGATCCACGGTACTGGCCAGAGCCAGAGAAATTCAGACCGGAAAGGTAATGGGATTCTTGAATTGCTGTTTACTGCTTCAATTATTTAAAGCAGTATTAACTTGAAAACAAATGTAATCACTGCATTTGTTTTCCTTTTTTAGAATTTTTTTCCTTTTTATTTTCACCTGGTGCTCCGGCACAGACCAAGTTGTCCAGCAAAAGTGGCAGTTACAAAGTTGAGACAAAACCATTTAAACCTGACAGGAGTGCTTATTGTAAGCACTCCTGTCAGGTTTAAATGGTTTGTCTCAACTTTGTAACTGCCACTTTGTCAACTTCTACACATGGACTTCATGGACTTCAGGTTTTCGCTCTTCTGTCTATAATCGTAATTTTGACATCAGTTTGAGACTCTTCTGAGATCATTCATAATTCATTGACAGGTGCATTGGCCTGCAGTTAACCCTCATCTAACCTGCTTTAGACCCACTGCAAGCGGGTTTTACATTTCCCTAGACTTCCGTGCATTCACTATAGCAGTTCTCCCACAGTACACAGAACATGGAAATGCAATTATTTTAGTAAATATAAACTGCTAAATTTTTCTCAGCAGTATATAGCAGTCTTGTGACTTCTATCAGTGTCCGGCCGAGCGCTGGTTAATCAATTCAGCGCCGGATGGATTTACCCCCTTAATGACCAAGCCATTTTTTTGCTATATGGCACTGCGTTACTTTAACTGACAATTGTGTGGTCGTGAGATGCTGTATCCAAATAATATCCTTTTTTTTCCCCCCCACAAATAGAGCATTCTTTTGATGGCATTTGATCACCTCTGCTGTTTTTATTTATAAACAAAAAAAGACCGACAATTTTGATAAGAAACAAACAATATTTTTAACTTTTTGCTGTAATACATATCCAATAAAAAATGTAAAAAGACAAATGTATTAATCAGTTTAGGCCAATATGCATTATTCTACATGTTTTTGGTAAAAAAAATCACAATAAGCGGATATTTATTTGTTTTGCACAAAAGTTATAGCGTCCACAAAATAGGGGATAGGTTTATGGCATTTTTTTTTTACTAGTAATGGCGGTGATCAGCGATTTTTTTTTTTTTTTTTTTTTTTTTTTTTTTTTTTAGCAAGATTGCGGCAGACAGATCGGACACATTTGACACTTTTTTTGGGACCAGTGACATTATTACAGTGATCAGAGCTAAAAATATCCACTGATCACTGTTTAAATGACACTGGCAGGTGTGGCAGAGCAAGGCTCTGTGCCTATGAAAATGGGGTTAAAGTGGACACAGAGTCTGCATATCGGCTGTGTGCAGAGCTACAGAGCGTAAATTTGAAACGGAGAAAACTGCTCTGGCAGTTTTCTCCAGATTTTGCTAGTTCCCGATGGGGCTCTGTAGTTTGGAGATCCTTCAGAGTCTTGGGTGGGACGGACTCTCCAACCCTGTGTCCGGGTCTTGTGGACAGCCAGCAGGGTGTGTGTCCAGGTGCACACAGCCCATATAACGAGGGGCTGGTGAGAGCAGAAGGGGAAGAAAGGTGGAGTTGGAGCAGTGGCTGCTAGTAAGTGTCTCTGTGTTAGGATAGATGCTGTGCGCATTAAGAAGCTCAAAGCTGTGTGCATTGAAGGGTTTGAAGCTGTGTGTGTCCAAGGAGCCTAAGACTGTGTGCATTGAAGGGCTTGAAGCTGTGTGCGGCCAAGGAGCCTAAGACTGTGTGCATTGAAGGGCTTGAAGCTGTGTGCGGCCAAGGAGCCGAAGACTGTGTGCATCCAAGCAACTCGTTTTGAGGGGCAAGTACCTATAGCAGCAGTACTGCTAAAGAGTATCCAGGTGGGCTAGCATTTTCATTTGGATTTTGGGTATTTAATTGAAGCTTTGACCCCTGCAAGGGATTCCTGGATGGACTTTTGTTTTTTCCCTTTTTAATAAACGTGGGCTACCAGGCCCTTAGCTATAAATGCCTGATGTGGACTCACTGCACCAAAAATGCATCTATCCACTTGAGCTAAACACCCCAATATCGCACAGGGAAGGAGTTAACACTAGGGACGATCACGGGTGGCCGGCGGACATCACGGCCGCCGGACCCACGCATCAGCTGTGCAGCGGGCGCACGTGCGCCCACAGTGTCTCCTGCATGAAACAACGTACAGGTACGTCATTTCGCGCAATAGGGCCACCCTGCCACAGTATATATATGTGGTGGACGGTCCTTAAGTGGTTAAAGCTTGTAGGAGGAGTTTTCATTTTCCTCTGACTGTCCTATAAGGCCTGACCCTCTGTCTTGAGAGTGCTGATTGGCCCTGTGCAGATCACATGCACCCTCCAAGGCTCTGTGCTATCAGTAAATTGATTGGGGACAGTAAAAGAAGGGAGGATCAGAGAAGACGGGATAAAACTGCCTTTTTACACAATACAGAGGATTAACTTCTTAGGCTCCACAGTGAGTATAACCAGCATGCTTTACTGCATATTCAGACTAATTTTACTATTGTCGCTTTAATAATACTTTAAGCACAGAACTTAATGGATATGCTGGCACATAATCTGCTGGCAGGCTTTCAACAAGCTTCAGTTTGTTTAAAATGACAAAACTTCCATTAAAGTGAAACTAAACCCATTGACTTATCTGTTTCCCAAAGCAGGCATTCAAGGCACGTCATAACTGTGAGTTGCTTAACCAAACTGTCAAGCCATCATATGGCCAGTTTCATAAAAGATCACACGTGCTGCGCCATGACAAATGCATATCGGAGGCTAAAATGGCAGCCCTCTCTGGCTGTAAGGGATGCAGGGCCATCTTTTCGCATGGGCACGCTGGGCAGTTGCCCGGGGGCCCCACCTGCCCAGCGACCCCAGCCAAGCATCATTCAGATGTCACAAAGTTTGCTGCCGCATTGTGCCAGTGCTGTGCGGCTCCCTCACAGAGACGGTCCCACGCAATCAGTCCCGATATCAGTCAGCTGCGGTCAGTGTGAGTCAGCTGTCACTGTGAAGAACGGAGCCGATGCTTTCTGTGTAGTTTCGGCTCTTCACAGGCAGAGTGATATGAAATGCACCCCGCCTGTGACAGATACAGGAAGCATCGGCTCTGCTCTCTACTGCAGCCACATGCTGCAGCTTCCTGTCACACTTCCACGTCCCAGAGGAGCCAGGCAGCAGTACATATGCCAGCATTGATACCCACCAGCACCAGTGTGAGTGTGTACATTTATTTTTTTGTGTGTGTGTATATATATGTTATATATATATATATATATATATATATATATATATATATAAATATATATAATTTTTTGACTGTAATATCTTGTCTTGTATATCAATCTTAGAGTTGCCACTAGTTCGAGGAAGTGTAAGAAAGGTGAGGAAAAATAAACTTTATTACGTGTTGGTGAAAATAATCTTTAGAGCAGCTAAAGGTTATGTGAAAAGTAGTAGCGACTGGGAACCTGCCAAACGCAGCCAAAGCTCAGCTGTCTGTCTTTTTCAGCACATCTGCAGCAGATCACACTATTGCTATCTGCAAACTGTGTCAGACGCATCAAACGTGTCAAAAACACTAACCATTTTGGTACCACATGCCTAACAAGGCATTTAACATCCAACCACTCAGCCCATTGGCAAGAGCACCTAAAAGGCACACAAGGGGTACAAATCTGTCCCACCTCCTCCTTACCCACTTCAGTCTGCCCCTGCGATACCGAGTCATTACCTTCCAGCAGCCTCCACTGACAGGGATGATGGTATAGCACAGGGTGTCCCAGGATCTAGCAGCACATCTGCCAGCAGCACACCACCAGCTGTAGACTGTAGCCGGCAAATTTCTCTGCCCCATCTGCTGCAGCGGGAAAAAAAAATACAGTCCCTGCCACCCACATGCCCAGCGTCTGAATGCAAGCGTGTCAAAGCTGTTGGCTCTCCAACTTCTGCCTTTCAGCCTGGTGGATTCTAACCCTTCTGTGAATTTGCACAATGTGCTGTACCACAATGGCAGGTTCCCAGTCGCTACTACTTTTCACGAAAGGCCGTTCCAGCTCTCTACCATCACGTGGAAGGGAATGTTCTGGCATCGTTGGGCAAGGCAGTCAGCCGTAAAATCCACCTTACTGCTGACACGTGGTCCAGCAAGCATGGGCAGAGTTGATGTATTTCGTTCACAGCACACTGGGTAACGCTGCTTGCAACTCGAAAGGATGCAGGGCTCGGTGGTGCAGCTTGTTGTGCCCCCACGTCTCCATACAGCTGGTGGTGATGATGCCAGACCTGTGACCTCCATGCCCTTCTCTGCAGAATTGTCCTATGAACATCAGTCTTTCAGGACAGCAACCTATGAGAGACCTCGGCTCCTCCCTTCTCAGGAAACACCGCCCAGCCTAGATTTAAAAGGCCTGCTTCCCCGCCAGCTCCTCAGTTTCGGTGTTTCCTCCAGTTTCGGTGGCGGCAGGAGACACTGCGAGGGCCGTGGCTACACAGCCGGGGAGGCTGAAGCCTGTATGTCCAGAAAGGAGACAGAGGTCTCTGGGGACTAGTGGTGCTATACCTCGGAGAGGGGTTACTTGGCAGCCACATCATGTTTTTCGCCACCCAAAGCTCTCCAAAAAAGATTGTGTGTGGGATGCTTCGGGGGCCTGCCTTCAGGTTCTCAGTGGAGACTTAGGAGGAGGCGCTTTTCCCCCCCCTTGCACTCTGGTGCAAGCCGCGATGGAGCGTACAGCGGGGCCAGGTGGCGGGCGACGCCAATCTCGGCAGGGGGTGTGCTCCTCTCCTTGATCCGCGGTTTCCGGTCCAGCCGCGGATGCTGATGGCGGGCCAGGCTTTGGCTGATGGGGGACCCAGAAAGATCGCACAGGTGGTTGGAGGGTCCAGAGGCAAGACCATCCTTTTCACGGCAGGAGCGTGTCAGAGGCGGGGGCCATCCTGGCGGCTTCTGGCGTTGCCGACATCAGCCATCTTAAGGTAAGGAGGAACAGAGGTTTGCGTCCCTTACCTGTCTATCACCTGTAGCTCCACAGGTGGGGTTCCCTCTTGGTGGTCAGAGGGGGGGAGGCACATGGGACCCGGGGGTGGTTCTATTTGCTCTCCTGGGGTGGTCCCTACGGGTCTGGCTGGTGGAGGGGGAAAAGGGTCCCAGGGGGGGACTACCTCACAGAAACTAGGGGCGGGTTGTAAATCCCACAGCCCCAGTCTATACCTCACCAGCAGTAGTAGGGTACCGTACCCTTTTTTCTTCCGGTCACCCCCTCTGGGGAGAAAGGGGGACCGGAGGCTATTTTTTGGTGGCATACAAGTGGCCCCATTAGCGTGATCGCATAGGCGTCATGGCGGCGTACATTTCCCTTCCAACAGCATGGCTGTTCTATCTAGGGGAAAGAAGGAAGCCGCAGCGCGCGAAGGGGCGGAGCTATTGCGCTCCAAGCTGGCCCACAGGAAGCATCCAGTGGGGTCACTTCCGGGGCGTATGATGTCATCAGCGGGCGCCGGAGATGCCGGTTACAGTCTGCATACGGCGCAAGCATAGATGGTAACTCAGAGGCTAAGGGCTCTGATTGTATTGCTGGGGCTTGAGTTCAAAAGCCGTTCGTATCCTAGGACTGCACAGCACCTGCACCTTTTACTGGACATGCGGCAGCTCTGTGGCCTAGAGGTGAGAACTTTGGCTTGGCATCCCCGCTGGTCTGATTCTCAAAAAAGACCCAGCAGCGGCTGCGGACCACCAAAAAGGTGGGATGGACTCTTCTGTGACACCTGCACAGGCAGTGGAAGCAGACCTCAACACCAGCACCTCAAGGTAAGCCTGAAGTGATTGTACTTTCCATGCACATCCTTTGAGTTTTTTTTCCCTTGTTACCAGTAGAGACTGGGTGAAGGGGAATCCTTTTCTCTCCCTCCTGCACGAGGTGTATGGAGTGGGTATGGCTGAAATTGCACTATGTGGGTCGCTGAAAGGCAAATCATGGCTCACATTCAGTGCAGCCATGGGAGTCTGCCTGTAGACCTAGGATCTTGTCCTCAGGTCAGCTCCTACTGACCTTTGACAAGTCACTTTAGGAAGTGGCTCAGCGGTTAACATTTCAGCTCTGGGTCACTGATTGGAAGGGCAGCACAGTGGTGTAGTGGTTAGCACTTTCACCTAGCAGCAATAGGGTCCTTGGTTCAAATCCCAACCACGACGCCTTCTGCCTGGGGTTTGCATGTTCTCCCTGTGCCTGCGTGGGTTTCCTCCGGGTACTCCGGTTTCCTCCCACACTCCAAAGACATGCTGGGAGTCAGTTCCCTGAGCAGGCCCCTGGTGAGTCGGGTGTGTCTAGCCAGGGGTGAAGACCTGGGTGGCTGACACTTCTGTTTGACAACACTGGAGTGGTTAGTTTAGATCCCCCCCCCCTAACATTCTAGTGCCTACATCAAATTGTGGGTTCTCCCTGTGTTGGTGTGGGGTATCTTACATACCCCAAACTCAGGTTGGCATTTGATATGCCTGTCGCATTGGCTGGGTAGAATCCACTCAGGACAGCTCACACAGAGTCTGCACTATAGACACTACAGTAAAAACTTTGCTGGGATAGGACCAACAAACCAGCTTGCCTAAAATTTTTTCAGGCAGGGGGTCTTCAGGTTCTGCTGGTCAACTCAAAAAAGTGAGGAAAAATGAGCTTACATTGAGGTGGCACCTAAACTATGCTTTAAATCCGGAGGTCATGAGTTTGAATCCCAGCCAAGCTAGCAAGGCCTTCAGGTGACCAGACCCTAGTAAGATGCACAAGTCTCTAGAACACTTGTTAAGAAGTAGGGACCTGGATGGTGAATCCAGTAGACCCCCCCCCCCCCCCCCCTTATACAATTTCTCTGGAGGAGGTGGTTGCAGGAGGACAGGAAAAAAGCACTCCTGCTCCACGACCAGGGATAGAGCAGTGGAAAAGGGGCATTCCTATTTGCGCAGTTTTTTCCACAAATCCAGACTTACCGGCCTAGTCTTGGGGGACAGAGAGGTATTGTTGGATTTCATGCTCTAGAGAATGAACTCTTCGGAAAGGGGGTGTCGCGCATCTCAAAAATTTGTCTGACGCTTTAACGCATGGTCAGTAAAAGTAAAAGGACGGGCAACCCCCCAAGTGATGGGTAACGAACAGCATGTCCAAGACTGTGCGGTATCCCCCAAACCACAAGGGGCTAAGCAGGGTCGGGCCTGGTTAGTAGCTGGATGGGAGACCGCTTGGGGTTGTTGGCGATTCTTGAATCGCATAAGACAGGAACAGTGCCTTTCCTGTGAAAATAAAGGGGGACCCAGGTAGGAAGGCTGGGCTATGGCCACAGCACCCTGAATGCACCCGATCTCATCTGGGGATGGAAGTTATGAAGACTTGGTGGAGTCCTCTTGCAGTTGCAGGCACTTCCATAGGAACCGTCGATAGGGCGATAACCCGGGGATCTCTAGTTACCCCTGGGAACTCTGTTTTTTCTCCCATAAATCCTCCTCTTTGGGTCTAAACCAGTAAAGAGTTGGCGCTCCTGGGTAGATACTGTCGCTCAGAGCTGACATTTTTTCCCAGGTCCCATGTCATCTCGCCCACCCACGGTCTTACCGGTGGGCATAGAACACTTCGGTCTTTCTCATTGTATCACATTGGCTTAAAGGACCACGGTACTCGGTCCTGAAGGCTCTGGGAACCGGGTGGTCTAGCCGCTAAGAGGGATCCCTTAGGACTATATTTTATGTTCCACTAGAGATTTGGAGGCATTATGGCAACTGGATCAGTGTTTGGTCCCACTTGGAAACTGCAGACCTATCTTTACTCACTGTAGGCCCTAATGGGATCTTCCTTTGAACTTTAGTTCACGTGTCAAGAATGGTTAAAATCTCTGGCAGTACCTGGGCAGGATGACATTAGCTAACATTCGGACAAGCCTATATGTAGGGAGGTCTCAGAGAAGCTGACGATACTCCGCCAGATCTGTGCAGTGGCAACGTGATTCAGCTCTCCTACCTTTTACCTGACACTAGAGGCTGATCTTGTTGTCAGAAAAGGGATCAGGCTTTTTGGACACAGAGTCCTGTAAGCCGTAGTCCCACCCTAAGGGTAAGTGCTCGCTTATCCTCTCATAGGTTGCTGTCCTGAAAGACGGATAGGGAAAAATGGAGTTACTTACCGGTAACATCCTTTTCCGGGAGTCTTTCAGGACAGCACCGGTACCCACCCAAATTTTTTGGACATAGAAGAAGTCATCGCATGAGACCGTCAGGTAAGATATGTAAGCTATTATGACGTGTTCTTGTGTCTCCCCAGCTGGCCGGAGTTGCTCTTGAAGAACTGAGGAGCTGGCGGGGAAGCAGGCCTTTTAAATCTAGGCTGGGCGGTGTTTCCTGAGAAGGGAGGAGCCGAGGTCTCTCATAGGTTGCTGTCCTGAAAGACTCCCGGAAAAGGATGTTACCGGTAAGTAACTCCATTTTTTTTTTCCCCCACGCCAATGGCTGATCATTAAGGATGCATGCACTGTATTGTCACCATTTGAGGAGGCCAGAAGGCGTTTTGGAATTTTTAAGTCCTCGCTGCCCAGGGCGTTCAGCCTTCACATCCCATCGGCAGCGTCTGCATCACATGGTGGACAATTACCTCAGGGCCAAAACAGAGATGGAGAGCTTTCCAGCTGCCGATCCACTGACTTACTGGGTCGTGAGAATAGACCACTGGCCAGAACTTGCCCATTATGCTGTTGAGTTGTTGGGCTGCCCTGCATCCAGCGTGCTTTCAGATCGGACATTCAGTGCTGCAGGAGGTTTTGTTAGATCATAGAACGCGTCTGTCCACAGAATCCGTGGACTGTTTGACTTTCATAAAAATGAATCGGTCCTGGATTACCAGCTATGAAGCCCCTGATGCCGATATCACTGATAGTCTTTTTGGGATGTGGAATCTCTGCAGGACTTCGAGACTGCCTAGCTTCGAGGGTGTTCAATCATTTCATCTGGAAGAATGTTTTTGGTATAGGTTTCATGGGCACAATTGACATCCAAAGACCAATTTTTCTGCACCTGTTTGACAGGTGCATATCATTACCATTTTTTTACAGCAAGGCCAATTCTTGCTTCCATCAAGAGCGAACCCAACAGGGGTCTGTTCGGCCCATCCCTATCAGGAAGCAGCAGTGGTTTATTGGTCTGACAATGGGGGGTTATTTATTAAAGCTGGAGAGTGCAAAATCTGGTGCGCCTCTACAAAGAAACCAATTGGCTTCCAGGTTTTATTTCCAAAGCTTAATTGAACAAGCTGAAGTTAGAAGCTGATTGGCTACCATGCACAGCTGCACCAGATCCTGAGTGCACCAGTTTTAGTAAATCTCCCCATTGTGTCCATATAAATAATGATCCGAGACTCACTAAAGTCCTCATGCTGGATCAATATTCATGAAGCCATCCCATAATATGTCTTGAACAAATAGGGTGTCCTGAGGAAATTTGACATTTACTCTCAGAATATAAATCGAGTGCATGGCAAAGTCTATGTAATTCAATGCTCTTGGAAAGGTTAACAGTTCTAAATCAAGATATACAGATGTATTTCACCCGTTCCCATCAAGAACTGATGCAGAGTGATGATACAAGTCAGGCTAGGCACCTCGGGTCAGAGAGATCATCACGTCTATGACATGTTACATTGTGCTATGGTGAATTTGCCATGCAGCTCTGTAAATCGATAATACATCATCAAATGTATTTGTAAAAACATGCAATGTAGATACCTGACTTTGACCTGGTATCAGCCTCTTGAGGTCCCTGTACAGCCAAACTGACTAGGAGAGGGAGCAAAAGCACAAGGAGCCAATCGGCTCATGTGTCGACAAGAAGCATGTGGCTAGGAGGAGAAAGCAGAGTGACAGAGAGTAATCAGGAAGATCAAGTCAACCCACATAGCCAGATTTCAGGGCGAGCACCCATGCATGTGCAAAGTTCGGCTCACAGAATCGTGCATGACCACATATCTGTGTGCACATTTTGCAGTTTGCACGTGGACGTCATTGCGAACAATGGTACCAAGCAGGCTATTTACATCTGGGACCTGTAAGACTCCAGTGCTGAGAGATCTGTAGCTGTACTTGTGTGACTCACAATCCTGCACCCAATCTTGATCTCCATTACTGACCTGTTCCCTGACTCTTCTGTGGTTCTTTTCTATCTCCCGACCTGCTCCTGTATTGACCTTGTCTTGTTACATGTGTACGATTGTCCCTGAATACGTTCCTGCCTGCTGGACTGGTACCATCTCAACTTGCTGTTGCTGACCTTGTTTTTTTTTCCTGTCCTCCTTCTCCTCAGTGACCCACATCTTAAGTCACCTCTAGCCAGGTGACAACAGCACTCACCAGGTCTAGTGGCATCACCATCCACTGGCACTCTCCCACAGTCAAACTATCCAGATGGTGCTTGGACTGAAGCAGCAAGAGAGGCCATCATTGTAATCTTAGGCTCCCCATGAAGGTACATGAGAGATGAACTCCATCACTGTGCTGCTTCCACTTTTACTGTGTAGTTGCAGGCTGGAGGCAGTCCAGGATGATCTGGGCTAAGAGAAAGTGGGTTAAATGGTGCTGGTTATTAGACCCCTTTCACATTAAAGTGCCGCTAAAGCGACGGTCATTTTTGCGGCGATTTAGCAGCATTTTACTGGCACTTTTCTGCAGCTGGTGACATACTGAATATGCCGTCCATTAAGAGAGCTGTGTTGTGATCGTGGCCTTATGCGCATGCACAGGAGTGACATCATCGTGGCTCTGCTATTCAAATGGTCGGAGCCCACAAACCCAGAAGGAAGACCGAGTGAAGGCGGAAGCCCTGTCAGCAGTGACAATACCTCCTGGAGGGCTTCGTTTTATGGTAAGTCTTTCATATACTTAGTTAAATGCGGTGCATACTAGTGCAATATGCCTTTTTATTTAAATTTTTTTACTACCGCTTTAACCACTTAAGGACCGCCTCCTGCTTATTTACGTTGGCAGAATGGCATGGCTGGGCATATCAATGTACAGGTACGTTGCTCTTTAAGAGCCCAGCCATGGGTCATGCGCGCGCTCGCGACCCGGTCCTGAGCTCCGTGGCCGTGGGACAGAGCTGAAGAAAGGGGGGAGGTATGTGTAAACAAACCTCCCCCCGTGCTTCCTAGTGCGACTGACACTGATCGTCTGTTCCCTGTCATCTGGAAAGTCGATCAGTGATGTTGAAAGTCAAGCCACGCCCCCTACAGTAAAAAAACACACGTCACACTTAACCCCTCCCCGCCCCCTAGTGGTTAACCCCTTCACTGCCAGTGTCATTTACACAGGAATCGGTGCATTTAAATAGCACTGATTGCTGTATAAATGACAGTGGTCCCAAAAATGTGTCAAAAATGTCCGATGTGTCCGCCATAATGTCGCAGTCCCAATAAAAATCACTGATCGCCGCCATTACTAGTAAAAAAAAAAAATATTAATAAAAATGCTATAAAACTATCCCCTATTTTGTAAACGCTATAACTTTTGCGCAAACCAATCAATAATTGTGTTTTTTTCTTCATAATTTTTTTTTTTTTTTTTTTTACCAAAAAGATGTAGAAGAACACGTATCGGCCTAAACTGAGGAAAAAAACAATTTTTTTATATATTTTTTGGGGGATATTATAGCAAAAAGTTAAAAATATTGCATTTTTTTTTCAAAATTGTCGCTATATTTTTGTTTATAGCGCAAAAAATAAAAACCGCAGAGGTGATAAAATACCACCAAAAGAAAGCTCTATTTGTGGGAAAAAAAAAAAAGGACGCCAATTTTGTTTGGGAGCCACGTCGTACAACCGCACAATTGTCAGTTAAAACGACGCAGTGCCGAATCGCAAAAAGGGGCCTGGTCCTTTGGCTGCAAATTGGTCCAGGGCTTAAGTGGTTAAAGGTTCCTGTTGCTCTTCTAAATTGATAGGTCAGGTGTGGCTGTCTGTGGTACTACAGATCCCAGCATTCCGAACATAGCATGATGGAACACCCAGTTGCCCAGTGTTGCTTTAGTAGATGCTATTTATTCTTTACATCACATTGATCCTTTCCTTCAGGTTCGCAGCAGAAGAGAAGCAGAAGCGACACCCATTCTCCTATCTCCCATTTGGAGCAGGGCCACGCAGCTGTATTGGGATGAGACTCGCCATTCTGGAAGCCAAAATCACTCTTTACCGCGTCCTGCAGAAATTCCGCTTTGAGACCTCTTCTCGCACTCAGGTACTTACATTGTCCTGATGTTATATACAGAATGGATTCATATACTTTATAGATGGCTGTAGTTGTGTGAAAGAGCGACATCTGCTGTTTATGGGGTGATGTTACACAAAACCCCTTCACCCAGTTTTAGTTCAGTCCATCCTTTGCTCTAAAGCAGGGATCTGTCTAAACTACAGCCCTCCAGCTGTAGCAGAACTACATGTCCCATGAGGCATTGTAAAACTCTGACATTCAGAGACATAACTATGATGGGAATTGTAGTTCCTGAACAACTGGAGGACCATAGTTTGGAGACCCCTGCTCTAGAGAACTGGGTGTAAAGCTGATATCCGACACTTTCAGAAATGGATACTCGGCCCTCCCTCTGGGCATTGAGTTTGCTTCCACCAGCTGTTTGACAGACCCCTGTCACCTGGCCATTCATTACAAAAACAGTTTTCCCATAAAATTATAGTTTCTTTAAGACTGCTGTGTGTCACTATCTTGGATGTGATGTCAGCAGGCCACAGCCCCAACAGATTATTATTCAGGATTTATATAGCACTAACAGTTTGCGGGGCAACATGAGGGCAGGCAGTACACTTACAATACAAATCAATACAGGAGGGATCAGAGGGCCCTGCTCGTTAGAGCTTTTCAGAAGTGTGTCACTCAAGTGACACTAATAATAATTTTCGCTTCTTCCCAAAGCCGCTACAAAAAAGGTTATGAAAGGAGCAGCTGGACCAGCATAGACAGTATTTAGACACTATTTAATTTATTTTTTTGCATAATCTCTTTTCTTTGAAATATTTTCAGAACAAAAAAATTAAAGAGTTACAGAAAGGAAAAACAAACAATAGTGTCATATTTGGACACTTCTAGAAGGTTATGCAGGGGAGGAGCTGGACCAGCATAGACAATATTTAGATACTCCCAGAATAAATTATGAGGAGGGAGGGGGGTTATGATAGGAAATTTACTTTTCCTGAAATAGCCAACTTTTCTAGCAAGTTCAAAGGCACAGCGCAAGTGAATACAAATAATCTCTGGAAAGGAAAAACACCAGGGGGGAATTTACTAAAACTGGAGCAGCTGTGCATAGTAACCAACCAGCTTCTATCTTCAGTTTGTTCAGTTAAGCTTTGAAAATTAAAGCAATAATCTGGTTGCCATGCACAGCTGCTCCAGTCTCAGTAGATTTGCCTCCAAATACCTGTCACTCCTAGAAGTTATCAGATACCAGTGGGGCTCCTAGATCTTCAAGCAAACGTTTCACGCACTACCAATGAAAGTAATTATTTAAACCTTTTTTTCTTGCTTATGCGTTGAGGGACACAGAAAGTAATAAACTGTTGGGTTATACTTCTGTCTACAGGAGTATTGGACGCTGGCAAAAAAAAACGGAAAGCCAGCCCAGGATCATTTCTCCTCTACTCAGCAAGCAATTTTTTTTACTGGTGTCCTAGGACATCCTTTTCTTCCCAGCTCTGCTGGGAAACGTCCTACTTTTTTTTTTTTTTTCCTTTTTTCACTAGCTTTTTTCTTAATTATTCTTCAGTTCTCTCTTCATTCAAGATTCTTTGCTACAGCTCTGCTTGAGCTGGTATCTGGATGGCAGCTTTCTGAATTGACTTTTCTCCAACTTAAATGAATTGTATTGCTCTGAGAAATCATATATTTTTCTGTGCCATAGACCTGGAGTAGACCTTCCCTAAGCCTGGTTCTCGAGCAGTCTGCAAGGCTGGAAGCAAGAAACCTGATAAGCTTTTAGATGAGTCTTCAGTATGAAGTTGCGTTCCCACTTTCCAAATAGGGGATTGCTTGCTAATCCTTGTGTCCTTGGGTGGTTCAGGCGTTCAAGTGCAGGCTTACAGGCTAGTCTCTTGCCTCTGGCTCTCTTTTTTTCTGCTGTTCACCCTCAGATGACCTCCAATCACCATTTCCCCAATGGGCATTTCCCTGATTGCCTTAAAGATTTAGCTGGGCCTGGCCTAGCCAGATTTTGGAGCGGGAGACTGTCCATCACCTGTAGGCAACATTAACCAGCATAGCACTTCAGTAGGGGAGACCACCTTGTGTTTGACCTCATGCCACCGCCATTAACAAAGGGTCTACCCAACTCTCAACACTTTCTCATTGGAAAACTACTGTCTCTGGGGCTACATTCTGTATTAGCAGAACAGGTGTTTCATTTTACATACTGGGATTCCTCTTGTCAGGTCTCCTGGTTCAGACATCACTGGACATCATATTGGTACTGGTGTGTCTCCACCACTGAGAAGGAACATGAGTTCTTCCTGCGTCAGGAGAGGCAGTTTGGTTCCTGTTGTAAACTCAACCAATTGGTTTACTTCCCTGATGCTCTTAAGGGTGATCATCTGTAGGCCAGTTCTTCCTAGCCTCTGGCTATATAGGAAAGGTTCATCCTTCTTGCCAGGTAAGTCGCAAGGTGGTTGTATATCAACAGTTTCTCTAGGCCTGAAATTTTAATTTCTTCACTCTTATGGGGTCCGTAAGTGGTGGCTTAGGGCCTTCTTATTGGACTGACTTTCTTTTACAAGAACATCTTCTTAGTTTCCTTAATCCTTGCTTTAATTTGTTCCTTATTGACCTTGTCAAGTTATGGATTTTTCTTCCCTAAATACGAATTTGTTGTTTGTTCT
Source organism: Lithobates sylvaticus (assembly GCA_028564925.1). Classification (NCBI taxonomy): domain Eukaryota; kingdom Metazoa; phylum Chordata; class Amphibia; order Anura; family Ranidae; genus Lithobates; species Lithobates sylvaticus. The sequence continues at coordinate 165,083,965 of CM053029.1, forward strand.
ACCCCTTTTGGTGGCTTCCATTTGACCAGTCTCTTGCTTGATTCATGGTTTTGTGATTCCCTCCGTGTTAAGTTATTCCTCTCAGGTGAGTGGCCATTTTTTTTTTGGTCTTGGGCATCAGTTTGATCAGTCTCTGTGTACTCCCGCTGGTAATGTTGTCAGGTTTCAAGGTGTTGGTCCCTAAGGTGGCTCTTAGGCTGCAGTCCCTAGTTCTGTTTTTTTGTCAAGCCTGTTGGCAGTCCTTGCTTTTGCAGTAGGACTGATTTTGCATGTCCTCACACTATATGACTTCCTGTGTCTGTCATTGGACGAGAAAATAATTTTTGTTCTCCTCTTAAAATCCTTTTCTTAGAGGTCATTAAGAGACACTGGTCCCACCCCTCTTCTTGCACATGATAGGTAACTTGAGTAGGTTTTTTTTCTTTTGTTTTCCAGTGTACAATCCTCCTGTAGTTAGCAGTTTAATCCAGGTGTTTATTTTTTTTTTTTTTAAAACAAAAATTTTCCTTTAAACTTTGTCCGAAGTTAAAGGCCTGTAACTATTCTGCATTTTGGGTTTGTGCGTCTTCCATTATCCTTTTATCTGACTGGAATAATGAAGATTTTTCTGTCCTCTCCTGCAGATTCCACTCCAGGTCACCGCCTTGTCCACTTTGCGGCCTAAAGACGGGGTGTATGTGAAGGTTGTGGGTCGCTAGTGTCTCCTGCAAGCAACAAGGGGATCCAGATAATGGCAAGAAGGCACCGACCTATCAAACTGCAAATTAAACTGAATGTAAAGTGAATATGTGCTATCCCCTAGAACAGACTTTGTAGAATGATAGCTCAACAGACCCTCAAATTTCTCAGATGTGACACCCCAGGATGGTACAGATCTTTCATTGAAATGGTTTTCCATCATTTCCCACCTAAAACTGATTCATTAACATGAGGCTCTGAACCTGCAGGTCAGGAACCAAAAATTTGAGTGGGTTGTTCTATACAGGAGACTTACTCCCCCATCTAATTGCAGTTTTTAGTACATTAGAAGCAAACGCTCTCTGACACTTAGTGCAGTAAGAATCACCATGCAACCCAATTTATAAAAGAAAGTGCAGCAAACGGTATGTCGCTTGTCCTAGATCATTTTTATTTTTCTCTAAATCATGATAGGGGATGATAATTCTGTATATTTCAGTTTATTTGAGCCCCAAACTCTTTTTGATAGAAACCTTTGTGGATAGAGCAGGGACTAGTAAAAACCCATTTTTCTGTATCTCCCTGTCCCAACGACACAAGTCAAAGTGATCTTAAAGCTGAATTTTTACCTGCCAGAAGATTTGTATTTCTGTCCATTCAGTGCTAAGATGTAAACAGATTTGTCACAAAGCACAGTCCTGCCTACCAGGTCAGTAGAACTGATTTCTCTCTGCTGCAGTTAAATGACATTAAGGCCCCTTTCACACTGGGGTGGTTTGCAAGCGCTATTGCGCTAAGAATAGCGCCTGCAAACCGACCCGAAATGGCTGTTGCTGTTCCTTCAGTGTGAAAGCCCGAGGGCTTTCACACTGAAGCGGTGCGCTTGCAGGACGCTCAAAAATGTCCTGCAAGCCGCATCTTTGGCTCGCTATAGGAGCGGTATATTTACCGCTCCTATAGCGCCCGGTCCCATTGAAAACAATGGGGGAGCGCGCCGAACCCGCCCGCAAAACGCCGCTATAGCGGCGGTTTGCGGGCGGTATTGACCCTTTTTCGGCCGCTCGCGGGGGGTAAAAACACCCCGCGAGCGGCCGCAATGCGCCGCTAAAACGCTGGTAAAGCAGCGCTAAATATAGCGCCGCTTTACCGCCAGCGCCCCCACCGCTCCTGTGTGAAAGTAGCCTTAGGGTGCTTTCACACTGGGGCGTTTTTCAGGAGCTACAGCGATAAAAATAGCGCCTGTGTAGCTCCTGAAAAAAGCGGGTCCTTTCACTCCAGTGTGAAAGCTGGATGGCTTTCACACTGGAGTGGTGCGCTAGCAGGACGGTTAAAAAAAGTCCTGCTAGCAGCATATTTGGAGCGGTGAAGGAGCGGTGTATTCACCGCTCCTACCCATTGAAATCAATGGGACACCGCCGGCAAAGCGCCGCTGCAGCGGTGATTTGCGGGGGTTTTTAACCCTTTTTCGGCCGCTAGCAGGGGTTAAAACCACCCCAGTAGCGGCTGCATACTGCTGCTAAAACGACGGTAAAGCAGCGCTAAATATAGCCCTGCTTTACCGTCGCCGCCTGCACCGCCCGCACCGCCCCAGTGTGAAGCCGGCCTTAGAGATCTTGTTCCTCCCTCAGCCTGTAACTGGGAAGTGAAAGGAGAAGCAGCAGCCTGAAGAGTTCAAATCCTATCAGCATGTTTCTTGTTGGCACATACAGTTGTCCTCATAAGTTTACATTACCTGGCTGAATTTATGATTTCTTGGCCATTTTTCAGAGAATATAAATGATAACACACAAACTTTTCTTTCACTCATGGTTAGTGTTTGGCTGAAGCCATTTATTATCACTTGTGTTTACTCTTTTTAAATCATAATTGCAACAGAAACTACCCAAATGACCCTGATCAAAAGTTTACATACCCTGGTGATTTTGGCCTGATAACATGCACACAAGTTGACGCAAAGCGGTTTGAATGACTATTAAATGTAACCATCCTCACCTTTGATCTGTTTGCTTGTAATTAGTGTGTGTGTATAAAAGGTCAATGAGTTTCTGGACTCCTGACAGACCCTTGCATCTTTCATCCAGTGCTGCACTGACGTTTCTGGATTCTGAGTCAGGGGGAAAAGCAAAAGAATTGTCAAAGGATCTGCAGGAAAAGGTAGTTGAACTGTATAAAACAGGAAAGGGATATAAAAAGATATCCAAGGAATTGAGAATGCATATCAGCAGTGTTCAAACTCTAATCAAGAAGTGGAACATGAGGGGTTCTGTTGAAACCAAACCACAGCCACAACTGCCAGGAAAATTGTTCGGGATGCAAAGAAAAGCCCACAAATAACTTCAGGTGAAATACAGAACTCTCTGAAAACATGTGGTGTAGCTGTTTCAAGATGCACAATAGGGAGGCACTTGAAGAAAGATGGGCTGCATGGTCGAGTCGCCAGAAGAAAGCCATTACTACGAAAATGCCACAAAGTATCCCGCTTACAATACGCCAAACAGCACAGAGACAAGCCTCAAACCTTCTGGCGCAACGTCATTTGGAGTGATGAGACCAAAATTGTGCTTTTTGGCCACAACCATAAAGGCTTCATTTGGAGAGGAATCAACAAGGCCTATGATGAAAGGTACACCATTTCTACTGTGAAACACGGAGGTGGATCGCTGATGTTTTGGGGCTGTGTGAGCTACAAAGGCAAAAGAAATTTGGTCAAAATTGATGGCAAGATGAATGCAGTATGTTATTAAAAAATAGTAGAGGAACATTTGCATACATCAGCCAGGAAGCTGCGCATGGGACGTGCTTGGACATTCCAACATGACAATGATCCAAAACACAAGACCGACCTGTCATTGGCTACAGCAGAATAAGGTTAAGGTTCTGGAGTGGCCATCTAAGTCTCCTGACCTCAATATCATTGAGCATCTCTGGGGGGATCTCAAACGTGCAGTTCATGCAAGACAGCCCAAGAATTTACAGGAACTGGAGGCTTTTTAGCAAGAGGCATGGGCATCTTTACCATCTGAGAAGATAAAGAGCCTCATCTACAAATACAACAAAAGACTTCAAGCTGTCATTTGATGTTAAAGGGGGCAATACACGGTATTAAGAACTGGGGTATGTAAACTTTTGATCGGGGTCATTTGGCTAGTTTCTGTTGTCATTAGATTTAAAAAAAAAAAAAAAAGAGTAAACCCGATTGATAATAAATGGCTTCATCCAAACACTAACCATGAGTGAAAGAAAAGTTTTTGTGTTATCATTCATATTCTCTGAAAAATGGCCAAGAAATCATAAATTCTGACAGGGTATGTAAACTTATTAGCACAACTGTAACAACAGCACAACTTCATTAAGTACCAACCTATCACAGGGCACTTAACAAAGTAGGTAGATGCATTTACCTCAGCCCCTGCCCCAATGAGAGTCCAAAGACCCCCACTCGCAGCCATGCAAACGCATAAGAGGCCACATTTAGGCCTCATGCACACTGGACGTTCTAAAAACACCAGTAGTGTTAGCTGTGGAATGCTGTTAAAAACCCAAGTTTTGCTGTTTTTGCATTAGCGTTTTGCCACGTTTGCGTTTTTTCAGCAAAGCTAAACTCCCATAAAATCTTGAGGCTGAAAAAAAAACACGCCCCATGCCAAAAAATGCTGAAAAAAGCCTACAGTGCATCTGGAAAGTATTCACAGTGATTCACTTTTTCCACATTTTATGTTGCAGCCTTATTCCAAAATATATTAAATTCATTATTTTCCTCAAAATTCCACAAACCATACCCCATAATGACAACGTCATTGGAAATAAAAAATCACTTGTACAGAAGTATTCACAGCCTTTGCCATGACACTCAAAATTGAGCTCAGGTGCATCCTGTTTCCACTGATCTCTTTGAGATGTTTCTACAACTTGATTGGAGTCCACATGTATTAAAAATCAGTTGATTGGACCTTCTTTGGAAAGGCACACACCTGTCTCTTTAAGGTCCCACAGTTGAGAGTGCATGTCAGTGAAGTCCAAGGAATTGTCTGTAGACCTCTGGGACAGGATTGTATCAAAGCACAGATCTGGGAAAGGGTGCAGAAAAATTTCTGCAGCATTGAAGGTCCCATGAGCACAGTGGCCTTCATCCGTAAACGGAAGAAGTTTTGAACCACCAGGACGCTTCCTAGAGCAGGCCTCCCGGCCTAACAGGGCGATCTGGGGGATGGGCCTTAGTCAGGGAGGTGACCAAGAACACAATGGGCACTCCTGACATTGGATTTAAATGTATTTTTGTATGTGTGCGCTGTAATCTATTTTGTTCTGTATGGTAGAGTGGCCAGATGGAAGCCACTCCTCTGTAAAAAGCACATGACGGCCCATCCGGGGTTTGTCAAAAGGCACTGGAAGGGCTCTCAGACCTTAGGCTCTCTCTTGTCTGATGAAACAAAGATTGAACTCTGTGGCCTGAATGGCAAGCGCCATGTCTGGAGGAAACCAGGCACCGCCCATCACCTGGCCAATACTATCCCTACAGTGAAGCATGGTGGTGGCAGCATCATGCTGTGGGGATGTTTTTTAGTGGCAGGAACTGGGAAACTAGTCAGGATCGAGGGAAAGATGAATGCAGCAATGTACAGAGACATCCTTGATGAAAACCTGCTCTGGACCTCAGACTAGGCCAAAGGTTCAACTTCCAGCAGGACACCGACCCTAAGCACACAGCCAAGATAATAAAGGAGTGGCTATGGGAAAACTCTGTGAATGTCTTTGAGTGGCCCAGCCAGAGCCCTGACTTGAACCCGATTTTGAACATCTCTGGAGAGATCTGAAAATAGCTGTGCACCAACGCTCCCCATCCAGCCTGATGGAACTTGAGAGGTCCTGCAAAGAAGAAATGGGAGAAACTGCCCAAAAGTAGGTGTGCCAAGCTTGTAGCATCATACTCAAAGTCTTGAGGCTGTAATTGGTGCCAAAGGTGCTTCAACAAAGTAGTGAGCAAAGGCTGTAAACACTTATGTACTATACTATATGTTTTTATTTTTAATAAATTTGCAAAGGATTTCAAACTTCTTTCAGGTTGTCATTAGGGTGTATTGTTTTTTGTAAAATTTTGAGGAAAATAATGAATTTAATCTATATTGGATTAAGGCTGTAACATAACAGTGAAGCGCTGTGAATACTTTCTGGATGCACTGTATGTGTGCATGGACACATAGGATAACATGCTAGGGAGTTTACTGGCTGTAGAATAAAACGCAATGTCCAAAATAGCAGCTGTAAAAACGCCCAGTGTGCATGAGGCCTAAGTCCTAAAGCAAGTTTACTTAATATTTTTAAATTTGGGTAGGCTAGAGTAATCTAATGGAGTGCACTAGGGATGTCATCAGACGCATGAGGACCACATTGACCCTGTTGACGGTACTGTGGGCAAAGGTATATAGTGGGACAAAAATAATATCACATGGGTACTCCCTCTAGACACTGGCATAAGGTGGAATGGCTTCTCATTGTTGATAAATTGTTTTCCCACTGAGCGAACTAAATTGTGCTCTTTTATACTTTTAAAATGTTTACTATGTACTAATAAAACTGGATTTTTATATTCAAATCTTCTTTTTAATGGATGCATAGATGTTTTTATGAGTGAAAGCCAAATGTAAATACTGTGGATGCTTTATCTAATAGGAGTGACCACTGAGCCTGTTGAGACCTTTTTTTTTATTATTAAGGGTTCATAGAATGTTGGGGAATCCATTTCCATATAGAAGTGTAAAGTTATGCACTTGGGGGCTAGAACATGCATGCATACTAGGGGAAGAACAGCTGGGGGAGTCAATGGTGGAGAAAGATCTGGGGGTTTTGGTAGATCATAGGCTTAATAATGGCATTCAATGGCAAGCTGCCATTTTCCAAAGCAAGCAAAATCCTCTCTTGTATTAGGAGAGATATAATTTTGCCCCTGTACAAATCATTAGTAAGACCCCATCTGGAATATGCGGTTCAGTTTTGGGCATGGAGAAGCTCAGCTATGAGGAAAAATTTAAGGAACTGAATTTATTCTCTCTGGAAAAGAGAGTAAATGATCAACATGTATAAATACATAAGTGGTCCATATAGTGAACTTGGTGTTGAGTTATTCACTTTACGACCAGCGCACGACTATGTACGTCCTGATTTTGAAGAGGGATATCTTGGTAATGGCAGCACCTGCTGCCACAACCGAGACATCCATCTCTTCAGGCACCGGTCGTAATTCCGATCGATAGTGGTCATCGCGGCGCGAGATCACTGTTATCGGCGGCGGGAGAGGTGCCCCCTCCTCTCTCCCGCGCCCTTACCGGAGCCGTTGGCAGTGGCGGAGGCGATCGGGGTCCTGCTGCGTGATGAGTATAGAGATGAGTGAGGCTAAGATGGCCCCCACCCGTCTCTATACCATAGGAGGGCGGAAGCGACGTCAAAACGTCACTTCCGCCCATACGTCTTAAAAGGCACATTTTTCAAATGTCATTTTTTTAAATTTACTTTTTTTTTTGCATTTAAGTTTAAACATGAGATCTGAGGACTTTTTGACCCCAGATGTCATATTTAAGAGGACCTGTCATGCTTTTTTTCAATTACAAGGGATGTTTACATTCCTTGTAATAGGAATAAAAGTGAGCCAATTTTTTATTTTATATTTAAACTGTGTAAAAATAAATAAAATAAAACATTTTTTTTTTTTTTTTAAAGCGCCCCATCCCGAGGAGCTTGCGTGTAGAAGCGAACGCATACATGTGTAGAGCCTGCATATGAAAACGGTGGTCAAACCACATGTGCAGTATCCCTGCGATCGGTACAGCGAGAGCAATAATTATAGCTGTAGACCTCCTCTGTAACGCAAAACATGCAACCTGTAGAATTTTTTAAACGTCGCCTATGGAGATTTTTGAGGGTAAAAGTTTGACGCCATTCTACGAGCGGGCGCAATTTTGATGCGTGACATGTTGGGTATCAATTTACTTGGCGTAACATTATATTTCATGATGTATAAAAAAAATTGGACTAACTTTACTGTTGCCTTATTTTTTTTTATTCAAAAAAGTTAATTTTTTCCAAAAAAAGTGCGCTTGTAAGACCGCTGCGCAAATACGGTGTGAAAAAAAAGTATTGCAACGACCGCCATTTTATTCTCTAGGGTGTTAGAAAAAAAAAATAATATATAATGTTTGGGGGCTCTAAGTAATTTTCTAGCAAAAAAAACAACTGTTTTAAACATGTAAACCCCTAAAATCCAAAACGAGGCTGGTCTTAAGGTGGTTAAGGTCATCACAGAGGACAAGGGGGCACTCTTTAAATATGGAGGAAAAGAGATTTAATCTCCAAATACAGAAATATAATACATATCCAAAAAAAAAAAAAAAAAATGTATTCATCAGTTAAGGTCAATATGTATTTGGCTACATATTTTTTTTTTTTAGATTAAAAAAAAATTGCAATAAGCTTATATTGATTGGTTTGCGCAAAAGTTATAGTGTCTACAAAATAGGGGATAGATTTAAGGTATTTTTTACTAGTAATGGCAATGATCAGCGATTTTTAGTGGGACTGTGACATTGTAGCAGACATTTGACACTTTTTTTTGGGACCAGTGACATTATTAGTGATCAGAGCTAAAAATATCCACTGATCACTGTATAAATTACACTGGCAGGTGAGGGGTTAACACCAGGGGGAAATCAAGGTGTTAAGTGTGTCCTGGGGAGGGGTTTCTAACTGTGGGGGGGGGGGGTGTACTGACAGGGAGTACAGAGAGATCGCTGTTCCTGATCATTAGGAATAGACGATCACACTGTACTCTGTCAGAACGGGGATCTGCTTTGTTTACATTGTCAGATCCCCATTCTGCCTCTGAGGAGTGATTGCGGGTGGCCAGCAGGCCTTTTTGCGGCCACACTATCTCGTGCACGAGACGACGTACAGGTACGTCGCTTGTCGCAATAAGCCCGCCCTGCCGCAGTATATATGCAGTTTGCGGTCCTTAACCACTTCCCATTTGGGCCAATTCTGCCACTTCGCTCCTACGTGTAAAACTTTTTTCTAGAAAATTACTCAGAACCCCCAAATATTATATATTTCTATTTTTTTTTTTTTAGCACAGACCCTAGGGAATAAAATGGCGCTCATTGCATCTTTTAGGTCACACTGTATTTGCGCAAACGCTTTTTTTGGGGGAAAAAAAAACAAAACGGTAAACTTTAACATTGAAGACATCATTCCTGATCACAATAACCTCAGCTAACAGTTTCAGATCTGGTGGCCTTGGGGTTTAAAGAGCCCCATACTGCCTTCAGAGCAGACAGGGTCGTTCCAAGGCTGATGCTAGACTTCATCCCCAAGGTGTCCACCAAGTTTAACATTAAATCAGGAAATAGTGCTGCCCACCTATTTCCAGGAGAATGGGCAAGGAGTCAGCCCACTGGACTGCCTATTCGTAATCCCTGACGAAATATGTAAATTACAGCGCCTCCAGCAGGGTTAGGGGGGGGTTAGTAAGGGGGTTGGCAACTCAAGAGGGAATAACCGCTCACTCCATGAGGAGCGCTTCAACATCGTGGACGGCTGCCTGTAGAGTTTCACCAGAAACAATATACATGACAGCAACCTGGTCATCCATGCATACTGTCTTTCACTACCATATTTACCCGTTTGTATTTGTAACTACTATGGATTTTAGAAAAGCTATAATTTCCTTTTGGCCAGTGGACATAATTAAAATCATTTTGGCATCATCCCACCCTGGTATCTAGTCGTCATTTCCTGGAGGTGGCTGACATGGAGCGGTTTGGAAAACATAAAATTGAACATAAAATATCGTAATTTTCCTTTTCTGACAAGCTCCGTGTCAGCGCAGACTCCTAACCTGGGACAAAGTTCTAGTTACACAACACCATCCTGGGCAGTAGGGGTCAAATTTATAAGTTTGGTCCTGATGGCATAGGGGTGACTGGGGCATACCCGGATGTGCCTGACATGGAGCTGGTCAGGAAAGGAAAATTGTGGTAAGTATTTTATGTTTAAGTTTTCCTGTTCACTCCTGCACTACACATAAGTAATGTTAAGAACTGGAAGTAAAGCCTGACTTGTGGTACAGAAGAGCTCCAACTGAATAGACAATATGGGATTCCCTGCATCTCTCTGTCACACTGCATGACAGGCCGTCAGTGACTCACTTACAAGCAGCGCCAGCATAAATAGCTGGAGAGCCAATAACACGGAGAGAGCCGGATAGTAAAGATAAAATGAAGGTGTGTTAACAGCATGCCCCCTGACTTTTGTTTTTACTGCATCCCCAGATCAGACAGGCTAGATCCAGCCATGATTGAGAAATTGCATTCTTGTTGTTGTCACTAGAGATAAGTAGGATGCATTACCAGTGATGTCTCTAGTGGTGAATGGATAGGCTGCATTCTCAGTAAAAACTGCTGGTGTCTACTGAATGATAGGTTGGATTCTTAGGCTGCATTCACACCTGAGCGTTTCGTTGGCAGAAAGTCGCGCGTTTTTGCACAGGTCAAAAGGTCACCAATATAAAAAGCAGAAAGCCGCCTGTAATCTGCTCAAAAGGACGCTCATGTACTTTGAGCTTCAGCTACAAAATGCTCAGATGTGAACAGGGGCCATTTAACCACTTGCTTACCAGGCACTTAAACCCCCCTCCTATCCAAACCATGAGCTTCATGCTCAGATGTGCAACATTGTACCAAAATGAATTTTGTCCTTTTTTTCCCACAAATTGTGGTATTTGATCACCTGGGTTTTTTATTTTTTGCGCTATAAATGAAAAAAGACTGAAAATTTCGAAAAAAAATGAATTTTTCTTTGTTTCTGTGATACAATTTAAGAAATTATTAATTTTTCTTCATAAATTTTGGCCACAATTTATACTGCCACATATCTTTGGTAAAAATAACCCAAATTAGTGGATATTTGGTCTTTGTGAAAGTTACAGACTCTACAAGCTGTGGTGCAAATTATACAAAATTGATCACATCTGATGTACTGGTGACCAATCTCATTTCTTGTGACCCGAACAAGCCAGGAAAGTACAAATACCCCCCAAATGACCCCTTTTTTGAAAGTAGACATTCCAAGGTATTTAGTTAGAGGCATGGTGAGCTTTTTGATGTCATTTTTTCCCACAATTCTTTGCAAAATGAATTATTTTTTTATTTTTTATTTTTTTCTACAAAATTGTCATTGTAATAGGTTATCTCTCTCACATGGCATGTGTATACCACAAATGACAACCCAAAATAAATTCTGCTACTCCTCCTGAGTATTACGATACCACATATGTGGGACTTTTACACAGCCTGGCAACTTAGAGAGGCCCAACATGAAGGGGGGGGGGGCAATCACGTGTTCTAGGAGCATAAATTACACATCTAAATTGTTGACTTCCTATTACACTTTTGAAGGCCCTGGAGCACCAGGACAATGACACGTGACACTGATGACACGTGACACTGACGACAGATGGTACTAATACTGGGGACTGATGACACGTGACACTGATGGCACTAATATGTGGCACTCATGAGAGATGGCACTGATCAGACGGCACTAATACGTGGCACTGATGACACATGACACTGATGACAGATGGCACTGATACATGGCATTGATGACAGGTGACACTGATACAGATGGCACGTGACACTGACAGGTGGCACTGATGACAGATGGCACTAATACGTGACACTGATGACATGTGGCACTGTGGCACTGACTACAGATGGCACTGGCGATGGCACTGACTACAGATGGCACTTTTTTCTTTTTTAAACACCATTTAGTTTTTTTTTTTGTTTGACACTTACGGCGCTGCAGCCGTTCATCTCCCCCTCCTCACACGCTGTCTCTGTGTGAGGAGGGGAGCGGCGCTGAGAGATGATCACATATGTTTACATATGAGATCATCTCTCATTGGACACTCCGATCGCGCTGTAAACGGCCGCTGTGATTGGCCGTTTACAGCGATCTGTGATTGGCTGTGTCCGAGGGACACGGCCAACACAGAATTTCCCTGATGCGCGCTCGTGAGCGCGCACAGGGAACGAGGAAGGGGAGGCCGTCATATGACGGCCTCCCGGGAATTGACATCCGCGCCGAGGCCGTCATTCGGCTATGGCCGGATGTCAAGTGGTTAAAGCGGTTGTAAACCCGCTGACACTTTTCTTCTTTTTTAAACACCTGTAAGGGAAAAGGCATTGTGAGCTAGTATGCACCGCATACTAGCTCATTATGAAATACTTACCTTAGAACGAGGCATCGGTAACTCACCTGGTCCACGCGAGGTCGCTGACATGTTGCCTGGCGTGTCTTCCGGGTATCGTGACTCCGGCGCTGTGAGTGGCTGGAGCCGCGATGTCGTCACTCCCGCGCATGTGCACGGGAGACTTCTTCCCGGCAAGGTTCGGATTCTGCCAGCCTTTCAGCGGAGAATCCCCCATGCGCATGCGCCGCTGCAGTCAGCGGTGCATTGCACAGGGAATATCTCCTAAACCGTACAGGTTTAGGAGATATTTTTTTTTACCTACAGGTAAGCCTCATTATAGGCTTACCTGTAGGTAAAAGTCCATTTTTTGACTTTACAACCACTTTAAATGAATGGGATTTTGCTTGTTGGGCGTTTTACGAGCCGGAAAAGCTCAGGTGTAAATACAGTCTCAGCGTTGTCCCTGGTCTCCAATGAATGTACAGACTTCAAAGTATTACAACCCCAGCTTAATGAATTGCAATACACCTTGTACACGCAGAACTTACAAATTTTAGGACAAATTACTTTATTAATGAAAATATATACATTTTTTTATTTTTACAAAAAAACTTTAGTTGTTATGTTTTATTTGATTCAGAAAAAATGCTAATTAAAAGGTTAGTTGATATGGAGAACTGTGCGATCTCTATGTGACAAACTGATGAATCTGGAAGAAGAATTAGAACACAAACAATAGAAATAGGAGCATGATGAAAAGCGTGTGCACATGTTCAAGCCTTTCAATGCAGATTTGTTTGTGACATTTCTAAAAAGCAATATACAAATTCTACCGGCCGTCTGTTGAAAAGGGCAGAAAATAAATTGTTTTCATTAGAACTTGTTCACACCAATGAAGAAGTCCTGTCTGTTGCCTTTTGGTAGCATTTACCTGCATTGTTCTTGTCAATAGAATGAAATTCTTAAAAGAACACAGCTCAAGGCATGTCAAGGCGATGCATGCATTTCTGATAAGGGTCCAGCCTAAGCTACGCTAATGGAGCAGATCTTTTGCTTGAGCTCATATCTGCAGCAAGAAAAAAAAGCAAATCCCATTTTTTTTTTTAGGTTAAGCAGGGGAATGCAGCCTTCTGATCGTCTTCGCTTACTTTTTTTGCATAGGAAACTGCTCCTGGGTGCCTGTGGAAAACTAGCTATCCTGTGCATCCCATTGCAGATCATTTGATGCCCCCCCTCCAGCTGTAGTCAGAGCTCAGCAATGCCCACCCATCACATCTCTGCATGCAATGTGCGGTGCCACTCTCAGTAGAAACGCATACATTGCAGGGGAATGGGTGGGGACAGGTCATTTCTTGTGCTGCAATATTTTTGGGGGCTCCACGGCTGCGCAGGACTTAAGAGGCACAGGTCACGTCTGTCTGCGTTTTCTGATTTATGTCAGCTCTACAACTCTGTTCCCAGCTCAGGTTCAATGGAGCTTCTGAATGTCATCCAAAAAGATGGCAGGGCCTCTTCCGTGCAATTGGTAAAAAATATTTAAAATGATTGAACGTCTCTCTAGTGTATAAAAATTTTGAAATGTAGAGGGACTTCCTATAAACTGTAGTTAAAATAGTAAGTATAAACAATTACCATTAAAAATGTACCTGGTCCTACAGCAGTGCTCCAGTACAAACACTTTTTTTTCCCATTAGCTTGGGACATTTTTCAGGTTTCTAGTGCCGTTTCCATTAAACGCTGAGGGGCTGAGTCAGCTGCTGCTGGATCGATCCCGACATTTTTGTCAGGAAGACAGTCCAGAGCAGTGATGTGCAGCCAGCGTTGGATTGTGTGCATGTAGATAGGAAGTGACTGAAAAAAGGCTGCAGAAATAAAAAAGGATTATATGGAAAAAAATAAAAATAGGATATATATATATATAAAATATATATATATATATATATATATATATTATTACAGTGCAGAGGGTAAACTACGTCCAGTTAGAATTTGCATCTACTTTAATCTAAAACCTATTCTATAGTATAAGCGTGCATCTATGATATGATGTCAGTGACAGTGTAAAAAAAAAAGAAGGTCCACCTGTGACTCTGCCTCCTCCCCTCCTACCAAAGGCGAAGTGCATTCATCACTGACTGCACTGTGGCTGGTTTGTCTGTGTAACGAATTAGGTATTCAGGGTAGATCTGGTGCTTCTCAAAGATGACAAATATGGAAGGATTGTTCGTACTGTCCACACAGCTGTCATAGAAGCTGGATTGGGAGGAAGATTTTGCAGGCGGGCGGAGGTACGAAGAAGAGCCGTGGACGAAATCTCCCACCAGCACTCGGGCCACGAACATCACATACTGCCCAGAATCGGCGTGCTTACAGTACTTGTGTGAATAGGAGGCATCTCTGGCAAAATAACTGCCTGTGAGAGAAATGAAGCAGTAAGATCAGTATGCAGGAAAACTCCAGGTTCACGTCAACTGTCAATTTAAGCACTTAAATACCACGGCATAGCCGAAAGACCGCTACAGCGCAGCTTTGTTGTTCTGGGAGGGCATCTATGGATGTCCTCCCAGAATGCACCTGGGGCGGGCTCTGTGGTCGAGGTCCTCCAACTTGGGCGATAACATCTTATTGGTGCCATCCTAGGGGTGTGTGTGTGTGTGTGTGTGTGTGTGTGTGTGTGTGTGTGTGTGTGTGTATATATATATATATATATATCTCTATCTATCTATATCTCTATCTATATATAGATATATAATGTGTGTGTGTGTCCTGGGAATCTATGATGTGAATGATAATACCTGATCAAGCATCTGGAGGCCTTGATGGATTTTCTATACAGAACGCTACCTGCATATCTCAGCATTACAAGCACTGAATAATGTGATGTACCCACTACTAAATGATGGACCCTGGTGACCTCCATATATTCTTTGTGGATAATTTAGTCTGAACACAGACACCTTGGTTGCTGACATGGCTTTTGTATTTGGAAAGATTATAAGCCCTATTCACAAGTATCAGCTTTTTAGGTTTGATACAATCACTGGAGACCAAATTATATTTGATAAAGGATTTAGGCGTTGTTGAGATTTGCAGTTGGGGAGTGGCAAAAATGCACAGTTGAGCCATGTGTTTGCCATTCACCAACTGACTCCCTTAAGCTGCAATAGACAGCAGAAAAGATGTTTACGTTGTATGGCTGCAATGCTTTGTGCCCGCAGCAAAGTTCACCCGACATGCAGTGATCAGCAGGCGGCCCCTGAACTCTATCTAAATCTACCCTTAGGATGCTGGCTCAGCAGAGAATCAATTTTAGCAAATTTTAAATGTTGTTCTGTTACATTGTACCACATTTTGCACAGTTTTTTTGAATGTAATAAAGTTGATACTTTTGAATAAATCGGTTACAGTTTTTAACCTTATCAAGGTATGGCTCATTTGAAGGGGCTTTTGTATTATATGGATTCTTATTAAGCGCAGTGGCTAAGTGGCTAGCACTTCTGCCTAACAGCGCTAGGATCGTTGGTTCGAATTCCAACCACGGCACTACCTGCCTGAAGTTTGCATGTTCTCCCTGTGCCTGTGTAGGTTTCCTCTGAGTACTCTAGTTTCCTCCCACACTCCAAAGATATGCTGGAAGGCCAATTGACTCATGTCTAAATTGGCCCTAGTATGTGTATGCGAGTTAGGGACTGTAGATTGTAAGCTCCTTGAGGGCAAGGACAATAATGTTAATGTGCAATATTTATGTAAAGCGCTGCATACATTGACGGCACTATACAAGTACCTGTAAAAAATAAAATTAAAAACATATTTAAGGATGTAATAACAATTACAGCAGGGTCCTGACATTTTGGTAGCCGCACACATGACCCCAGATAATGATTCATTAAGTTGTGAAGAAAGCATCGGCATGATCCAGACAAAGCTAGCAATAAGCAAACTGTTATATTCTTTTTGTAAGAAAAATACACAAATATCCATTCACTATAACGGCAGGAATTTATCCCCCGCACATTCACACATGCCATAGCTTCCAAGGCTGAAGCAGGTTTGAGAACCCAAATATATCCTCACCTTTCCCGTATGCCGTGCCATGCACCCCGCACATACGCCAGTCAAAGTTCTGTTGACAGATGGCATCAACCAGACTGGCGCTGGTGCCATGAAACACTTTGCGCTCATCCACCTCCCGACCACTATTGCGCTTCTTCATCTGCTGCTTCTGCCTGCAACAAAAATGTTTAGAGTTACTACTTGAAGAGAATTTCGTGAATGGGTAAAGTGACTGGTCCTTAGGAATTGCTGGCATAAGGTTGGGGAAGTAACAGACCCATAATACGAGACGAGGGATGCATATAAAAGATCTGCTTGAGCCTCCTATGGGCGAGACGTAACAATGTTAAACTCTAGTTTCTTCTATTACTTTAACTGACATATGTGAGGTTTGTATGTAATGACTTATACCTGTTTCTCTGAATTGACCGTTTGATACCTTATTGTGTTATGTTACTTCATAGTTCTGTTGTACTTTACACCCTGTACAACTACCGTTACCTGTGTATCTGTCTCTGTTTGTTAACTAAAAACATATTAAAAAGTCCTCTTGTTTGGACACCCCCCTCCCCCCACTTTTACCTTTCCCGTCACTCTGTCTTTTGAGTTAATAGCATCTCAGTTATGTAGGTAAAAAGATGTCATGCTTAAGCTGAACTTCATTCGGATATAAAAAAGGCACAACTCTGTATTCAAGAATACATTTTTAGATATACTTTTGAAGAGGAAGTAAACCATGATGGGTTTTACTTCCTCTTTGTTTCCCTGCAAAGTTAAAGCATAATGGGCTACTATGCATCGCATAGTAGCCCATTATGTGTGACCCACTGACACAGGAGCCAGCAATGTCACCGCTGTCCCCTGGTGCACAGAGCCTCCATCTCCTTTGCGGGTATCGCAGCTCCGACGCGGTTACTGCGATGACCGCAATGACGTCACTCCCACGCATGTGCACGAGAGCAGCCACCCGCGGCATAACGACGCTAGCAGCGGCGCGCTCTGTGTGCATGCGCGCTGCTGTCTACGGCGCATACGCCGTAGACAGCGGTGCCTGTCTTTTTGCAAATATTTC
The DNA here is from genome assembly GCA_028564925.1 of Lithobates sylvaticus. Taxonomy (NCBI): domain Eukaryota; kingdom Metazoa; phylum Chordata; class Amphibia; order Anura; family Ranidae; genus Lithobates; species Lithobates sylvaticus. Next base: position 165,101,010 of record CM053029.1, read on the forward strand.
TTGGACCTAAAGGTAAGCCTGAATCTAGGCTTACCTGTAGGTCAAGTGGTTTGTAAGGGTTTACAACCACTTTAAAGTGGAGCTCCACCCAAGAGGGGTAGCTCCGCATGTTTGCCACATTCAGCACCATTGGGGGGGGGGAGCAGGTACCCATTTTTGACAGGTACCCATCCCCACTTTGAGAACTTACCGTTGGTTATTTCCCTCGGAAATTTGGCCCCCTCCATCTTCCACCGGCGCCAGGCTATTCAGAAAGCACAGCATGCTTCGCGCATGTGCATAGGGAACTGACAGTGAAGCCGCAAGACAGCACCCGAGAGGCGATTGAAAAAAGTCGGCTGGGTGCCGACGTCGCAGGATTCCTGGACAGGTAAGTGTCCTAACATTAAAAGTCAGCAGCTACAGTAATTATAGCTGCTGATTTTTAATATTTGGAGGGGGGGCTGGTGCTCCACTTTAAATACAAGCAGTATAAGTGCCTGAATTTTGACTTAGTATCAGCCTCTTGTATGTCCTGTACAGCAGAGCTCAGCTTGGGAGAGGGAAAAGCAGCACGTTTCCAATTAGGTGTGCTTCAGTGCCATTTGCTTAAAAAAAAAAAAAAAAAACCAACATGCCAAAACCAAGACAGCAGAGTGACAGATCAGCTAACCAGTCTGCTGCTTCTCCTTTCACTGTCCAATCACAGGCCGGAAGAGGGACAGGACCTGTAAGTGTCACTTAACTACAGCAGATAAAAATCAGGTCCCATGCCCTGCCAGACAGGGCTGTGTTGTGTGACAGGGCTGTATAAATCTTAGGACTTGATAGCCAGAAATAAAAATAATTTGGCAAGTAAAATGGCTCTCATATTGGTATTTCATTTGTAGATTTTTCCATTTGCCTGGAGTTTTATTTTAAGTCAAAGGAAGCGACCAAATGCCATGTAAGAATGGAGCTCACCACTGATAGACCTCCCACAGTGCCAAATTCTGGATCCGCTCGATGCTCTGTATTTGGGTTGCTGGAACGGTACCTTGAAACATGCTCTGTATTGTCTTATACTCCTCTGAAGACACAGGAAGAGAAACAAGCTGGAAAGAAATCACCAATTCAGATCAGAATCTCCTCCACCTCTATGGCATGTGCAAAGAACTTTTTCAGTGTTTGCCGATATATGCTTGTACATTTATAGGTACATGGGGTCAGTCATACACACATTCAGGCTCGGCTTTCTGCTTAATATTGTTGCAAAGTGACTGCACTTCCATGTTCCCCTTTCAGAATGCCACTTTATCCGCTTCCATAGCCTGAAACGAATGGGCAATGTGGATATCTGATCTTATCTTTAGCAACTAAACTATATAGCCAAATGTACAAATTTACAGTTTGGGGAACTGGGGGACTATGCCCCTGTGAACAAGCCCAGCTCCATAAAGACATGGTGTGACCAGTTTGGTGTGAAGGACTTGAGAGTCCTGTACAAAGCCCTGACCTCAACCCTACTAAACACCTTTGGGATGAATTGGAACGCTGATTGTAAGCAAAGTCTTCTGATCCACCATCAGTACCGGACTTCACAAATTGGCACAAATGACTACAGACGCACCCCAAACTCTTGTGGAAATCCTTCCCAGAAGAATGGAGGATGTTATAACCATAAAAGAAGAGGGCCATGGGGGAGGGGGGCTTCAAATGAATGACCATGGTCTTGGCATGGGATGTCCAACAAGCACATAGCTGTGATGGTCAGGTGTTCACAGACTTTTGGATGACCACAGTCCCTAAAATATAAGCTATAGGGAGACCAGAAATACCCTTCTTTCAGATGTACGGTAAGTTCCAGTAATAATTAAAAAGGTTTTCCCTGTGAAAACACACATTAGCGCCCCATTTTAATGAAATAAGCCCTACTGCTGTGTTTCTCTCACCTTGTACCCAACCTGGGGTATCTGTCCCTGGTCCCACTGTTCCGGGGTTGACTTGTCACTGGTTTTGGTTGCATCAGACTTTCTGAAAAGCAAAAACAAAGTAATTTTCCCCTATTACCTTCCAATATCACAGTGAAGTGATCCTACCATTTACTGGCAGCTCATCAGCAGCAAATACTTACCTGCACAAAGAATGGGCAGCTAGTGGAACCACTATAAAAGGGAACCTGTCGCTTTGACCCTAATGAGCAAAGAACCGTATTACCTTGGGTATTAAACCCAAAACAAACCTGCATTAAACTGCGACTTACCAATTCTTAGATGTGGAGGCTGCATTCGTTTTCTTTTTAGGATTTTTTTCCTTTATTTGCACCTAGTGATCCGGACAGTGAATTTATTTTTTTCAAAAACTTACTTTAACAGATCAAGCTGTCCAGACAAAGCAATTAGAGGGTAGAGACAAACCATTTCTCACTGACATGGGTGCTTACTATGGTTAAGCAATAATGTAAGACCAAATACAATAGCGCGACAAGCCAGCAGACTTTTCCGAATAAAGGTCATTCTCCACACCTCTCAGCTTCTGCAAGCCATCATTATATCGAATAATCAAAAAAAGTCGGCAACATGGTGAACTGCAGACTATTCTTCTTTATAAAATCCAAATGACAGACGCGTTCCAGCCTTTACAGGTCTTACTCAAGTAAGGCCCAAAGAGGCTGAAACGCATCAGTGTCTCTGTCATTTTGATTTCATACCTCTTTGCTGCTTGATTTCAATAAAGAAGAATAGTCTGCTGTTTACCAGTTAACTTTTATTCATTTATGCAAAACCTTTATCCCAAAAGGAAAAAAAAAATGTTTGCTGTAACTGCTTAAAAAGGTATTAGCTGGAGTTCAGCTTCAATTTCTTAGGCAAGCCCATCTAAACCTGCTAGTCTAACACTACTGTGTCCCCAGATCGGCAATGCTGCTGTCCAATGGTGTCCGCTTTACTACTTTATCCAGAATGCAGACACTCTAAGAGAGAAATGTGCTGCTGGCTGCATCACCAATTGAAATGAAGGAAAAAAATCCTAAAAAAAATACTAATGCAGCCACCATATCTAAGGCTTGGTAAGCTGCAATATATTACTTTTTTGTTTTTAGGTTTAACCACTTACCCACTGGGCACTTAAACCCCCTTCCTAACCAGACCGATTTTCAGCTTTCGGTGCTCTCACACTTTGAATGACAATTACTCTGTCATGCAACACTGTACCCAAATTAATTTTGTGTCCTTTTTTTCACACAAATAGAGCTTTATTTTGGTGGTATTTAATCACAGCTGGGGTTTTTTATTTTTTGCGCTATAAATCAAAAAATACAGAAAATTGGGTAAAATAATAAAAAAAAAAATATATCTTTGTTTCTATTAAAAATTATTGCAGAGTATTGGCGAGTATTGCAGTGTTGCACAGTGCTGGCAGAGCATTGCACAGTGGTGGCAGTGTAGCTGTCACTGACAAGCGCTGTGGGCACTACACATCCAGCCCACAGCGCTGGTCCCTTCTCTCCCCCTTTCCGCTTCTCCCCTCTCACTGTACCTATCGGTACAGAGAGGGGAGGGAGGAACCGGCGTCATGACGTGACGCCGGTTTGTGTACATGTGATCGCTCCGTCATTTGACGGAGCGATCACGTGGTAAACGGACGCTATCAGCGGCCGTTTACCGTGATGCACTGGGTCCTTGGGACCCGACGGTCAAGGATGTCCCCGAGGAGCAAGTTTCTGGGAGGACGTCCGTAGGACGTCCACCCAGAATAAGCCGACCGCGCTGTAGCCGTCTTTCGGCTATGGCCGGTCAGCATGTGGTTAATACCACTTATACGTCTCATTCTCCCAGACAAATCGGTTGGGATTACATGCAAACACCAATGGACAGCTGTGACTGCTGATAGTCCATCACTGTTTTGTACAGGCTTGCAGGTCACAGCTATCAAAACACACCTGGCTCCTGCCTACATTTTTTTTCTGCAGGATGGTTGTCGTTCCAAGGCTGATTTTGCCATGTGAATGAGACCTAAAGTTGAGTTCATCATTTCCATATACCGGGTGGGTGTATGTTGCGTCAAGTGTTCTTCTGCAGCATTCCCGGAGGCTTAGGAGCTAAAACAAAATTTCCCTTCTTTGTAACAATAAACTGCTTTGCTTCTGGAAGGTCCTTTTTTACCTGTTCTTCAGTTTTGGCACATCTTCTGCAGACACAAACTTGGGTCTCCGGCAAATGGCCCGCTCTGTGCAATACTTGACGTTCCTCTGCACCATCTCTGGGGAAAGACAACAAAAAGGGAGGATTGAGCTAAAGGAGCAACAGATGTTCCCTGTGAGTATAATACTGCTCCACCATTATTCACTATTCAAGAGTCACTGAGGATTTCTTGGTAATATCTGGGCCAATGTAAAGGTCCACAATAATGTATATTTAAAGTGGTTGTTAAACCTTCTGTGTGCAGCATCCCCCCCCCCCCAAATACTTACCCGAGCCTCATCTCGATCCAGCGATGTGCACAAAAGCAACGACTCTCCTTTCTCATTGACTGAGACACAGCAGTGGGAGCCATTGGCTGCTGTCAATCACAGCCAGTGAGGAGTGAGCGGGACCAAACCATGCTCTGTGTGTCTTATGGACACAGCAGCTGATCGGGAGTGAGCATGCACATGCCGCTTGCTATGGGAGCACTCAGCAAGGGGGGGGGAGGGGCCAGGGGCTGGGAATCCAAGATTCTGGCTCAGATTCTGCAAAACCACTGCACAGAGCAGGGAAGTAGAACATTTTTACTATTTAAAAAAAAAAAAAATGGGCATTTACTATATCTCTTTAAAGTGTTCACCTTTACAGGAATTTTTTTTTTAAAAAGGTGAAGTTACACCGAGCACCCACCCTACCCCCCAGTCCCTGCTGTACTTACCCCTGGGGTTGCCAAGCTGTCACCACCCCCGCAGCTGCTCCAGCAGTCTGGGGATTTGAAATCCCCAATTTTTTTCCCTTTTCACCATCAGTGCTTCCAGGCTAGACCAGATGGATTCTGCTTGGCCAGACAGTGTCACAGGGGTAAGACCCCCAACTCAGGAAAACAGGGGAAGCATGGATAAGTCATCAGTGGTGGAGTACTGCCCTACCAAGAGGACCTGTCACTTTTTCCTGTATGGACAAAGCACAGGTTCACTTTAAGCAGTGTGTGGGCATGATCCCTTATAGCCATACATGCTGCCCCTGTATGCATTGCTTAAAAAGAGAAAAGAAGTATGGGTTAACAAAAAATAAAATAAAAAAAGGAAACTCACCTAGGTGAGTCGGACTGATGCTGCATCTGTCCCACCGGCTCCAAGACTGAGAACTGAGTGATCAAACTGTTCTGTAAGCAGAGAGCTGGTGACTGTCAAGTCATCGGCTCTCTGCTCTGCCCCTCCAGCGGGCACGGTTTTCATGACCTCACTTTAGACCCAGTGACATCATCACTGGGTCTCTGTGCAATGCAGGCAGATTAAGGTCTGTGGGAGAGGCCAGCAGGGTGCCATACATAAATTCTTAAAAACATAACTGCACCTTGCCTCAGCACTCCTCTCAAGAGACTATTAGCCCTGATGCAAGAAGGGGGTTGTTGGGAGGAGTTATGCAAAGATCAATGGGTAGGCCTTGGGTAGGTGGATGTCTTTCTGGAGGAGTGGGCATTCCTAGGCACATCGCATTTAAATGTAGACCACTCTAGGTAACAGCCACATGTGATGATAAGCCTCCTGAAATCCAATGGAGTGTAAGCCAAGAAAAGTCAGGATGGGGGATGTCCTCTAACCAGGAAATAAGGTGGGTTCAATCGGACTTCTCAAACACTTTGTGAGAAGTTCACAGTGTGCAGTGAAATCAGAGTGAAAACTCAGACACACAAGCTCTGCATCCAGGACCATGCACCCATCTCTGCATACGTAGTAAACCCAGCTGTGATATAACAGTAGCGTACCTTTGAAACTAAGCACATAGCTGTGTTTCCCGGCGTTGAACTGGACGCTGGCACTCTCATCAGACAAGTAGACTGTCTCAATGTCGCTGCTGGTTATGGTGGCGGAGGTGTGAGCATCGTTCTACAAAATAGATCAGAATAAATCATTCATAACCTCGATTATGGTTATTGTGTCCCCACTGGGGAGACTCACCCTCTGTCTGTCCTGGTGTCTTTGGGATAGAAATAGACAATGGTAAAGGAGAATCTTAACCGGCATACCTATTCTGGTGACAACTAAGACGGGATTTTCCTTTGGTATTATTTCCTTTCACTTCAGGTTGTGTCTTTAGGACCGAAGTGAAGGGAAATTTCCCCAATAGGTCACAGGAAAGAAAGAAAGAAAAGAAAGAAAGAAAGAAAGAAAGAAAGAAAGAAAGAAAGAAAGAAAGAAAGAAAGAAAGAAAAAAAGAAAGAAAGAAAGAAAGAAAGAAAGAAAGAAAGAAAGAAAGAAAGAAAGAAAGAAAGAAAGAAAGAAAAGAAAGAAAGAAAGAAAGAAAACCCTTCCTTGCTATAAAAAAAGTTCTGTTTTCAGTCATACTTTAAAGCAGATTTCAAGGCTGCTATAAAGCTTTATTACTGAATCTGTAATGGCATCAGCCTCTGCAGTCACTGAAGAGCAAAACTCTGGGAGGTGGAGAGAGAAGTAGCACAAGAAGGCAATCAGTTGTACTGCAGATCTCATGTGCGGACAAGGGATACACTGACAGGAAGAGAGAACAGAGTGACAGAGGGATGACCTCATCAACCCTCTGCTTCTCCCAGTCTTCCAGTGACAATGTGGGGGGGGGGGGGGGCAACAAGACCTGTTAATGTTACTGAACTACAGCAGAGAGAAATCAAAGTCTCCCATCTTGCCAGACAGGCTGGTGGTGTGTGGCCGAGCTGTGCAAATCTCAAAACTGGACAGACAGAAATAGAAATCCTTTGGTAAATAAAACTACAATATATGCAAGTCATCTCTGTATTTAGTTGTTTTCCTTGAGTTCAGTTTCATTCTTCTTCCTTTAGTTTCACTTGCATAACCAAAATCTTGGAATTTCTGATCATTGTAATATGACAGTGGTTGCTCGACACTGCACTGTTGCCCACATGATGCTTTATAACAGAAATCCATTTCCCTCAGCCCCCTCATTATCATTGGGGAGGAGATAAATGGATCCCCTATGTTACATCCTAGCAATCTGTGGCCACCGCAGATACAAACTAACTCCAATCAGGAAGGGGTTAAACACCAACTCCTTACCTCTCGGCCATATTCTATCCATTTATTATATTCGTCCTTCCAGTACCACAGCCAATCAGTGGTAAGGATGAAGTGGGGAGGTTTGGAGGAAGAGGATGGTGTAGAGAGTCGTCTCACTTTATTCGATTTAAACACCATGGTGTCGAAATTCAGGTCCCTCACTGCATTCCTGCAAAATAGTTTTTTTTTTTTTTAAATATAAATTTTTATTGAAAATTGTATAGACAAGGAATACAGAAAAGTACAGTACAACAATGGTCAAATTTCCCAGCGTATATGTGGGTCTTCAATAGAGATGCACATTTAGTCCCTGAGAGGGAGCAAAATAGTTTTTATATTAATTCCTTGTTCTGCATTACCCCCTACAGGCCATAATAAAGTACTGCACAACACATCTGGTTTCCTGCATTCTACATCCATTCTTAAGAAGAATCCATCCATCTCCCTAGTAAGAGGAATGTATCATGTTTGACTGTATTGAACGAATTACCTCCAAGTATCACATAGAAGATGGATCTATAACCTGAATATTTGGTACTGTAACCCAGCAATAAATACCTTTCACAGAGCAATGTACCATACTGTATATTTATGTCCTGGTTGAGACATTGTCCTACACTAGCATGATTTCCTGTAGTAAACCCACTGGAAGGAAAATACTTCTGCATACAGATTATTAAACTGAATTAGGAACTTGCTAAATTCTTACTGTGATATACAGTACAGCAAAATACACTATATAGCTAAAAGTATGTGGACACCTGACCATCACATCTATATGAGCTTGTTGATTTCCTATTCCAAAACCATGGCCATTAACTAAACTCTACTCTTGTGGGAAGGCTTTCCATAAGATTTTGGACTATGTCTGTGGGCATTTGGGAGGTTGGATGAAAAGATCTGCCTCACAAATCTGTATTCGAATTCATCCCAAAGGTGTTTAATTGGGTCAGGGCTCTATACAGGCCACTCAAGTTCCTCCACACAAACTGGTCACATGTCTTTATAGAGCTGGATTTATGCACATGGACACAGTCATGCTGAAACAGAAAAATAGGATTTTTATTACAGCTTACCTGTAAAATCCTTTTCTTGGAGTACATCATGGGACACAGAGCCTTAATAAATGGGTTATAGGCCACCTCCAGGTGTTGACACTGGTAAACCCAATCAAAGGAAATTTACTCCCCTATATAATCCCTCTTCCTTCCAGGAGCACATCAGTTTTTGTAGCAAAGCAACAGCTACTTGTATCCCAAAAAAGAAGGGAGGGTCCTCTGTGCCCCACGATGTTCTCCAAGAAAAGGATTTTACAGGTAAGCTGTAATAAAAATCCTATTTTCTTTATCGTACATCATGGGACACAGAGCCTTAAGTAATTACTTAATGGGATGTCCCATAGCAATGCCACATGAGGGGTGGGAGAAAACAACCCGCAGGGTACACCCAGACTTGAGGATCTATACTGCTGCTTGCAGCACACTGCGCCCGATGGCGATATCCTCATACCTCCTTACATCCACCTGATAAAATTTTGTGAATGTATGCACTGAAGAAAACCAAGTTGCAGCCTTACAGATCTGAGCCATGGAGGCCTGATGACGCACTGCTCAAGAAGCACTAACCGACCTGGTAGAATGCGCCTTAACTTGAAACGGAGGAATCTTACCCCTTAAATCATAAGTTTGAATTATCACTTGCCGAATCCACTTGGCAACAGTGGATTTCGACGCTGCCTATCTTTTCTTAGGACCCTCCGGCAGAATAAATAAGACATCAGTCTTACAAATCTGAGCAGTTTTCTTTAAATATATTTTCACTGCTCTCACCACATCAAGACAATGTAGTGACTTTTCTTCCCTGGAACATGGTTTTGGAAAAAAAAAAAAAAAAAACGATGGCAGGACAATATCTTGGTTCAGGTAAAAACCTGAAATTACTTTTGGCATTAAGCCTGGACCTCGTGAAAAATCAAATATGGCCCTTCACAAGAAAGAGCAGCCAATTCTGAAACCCTCCTTGCTGAGGATATAGCAACCAAAAATACCAACTTCCTTGTCAGAAGGACTAGGGGAATCTGTTGTATTGGTTCAAATGGCTGTTTTTGTAGCACAGACAAAACTAAGTTTATGTCCCAAGGGTTCAAGGTAGGTTTGACAGGCAGATTAAGCTGCGTCACCCCTTGTATAAAGCCCTGGACTAAAGGAGGAATAGAAAGTGGTCTTTGAAATAAGACCAATAAAGCTGAGATTTGGCCTTTAATAGTACTTAAGGCCAATTAAATTTCTACCCCTAAATTGTAGAAAGGCAAGAATTCTGCCTATGATACATTTCCGAGGGTGCTAACCCTTGTATTCACACCAGGAAACATAAGCCTTCCAGACTCTATAATATATAGTTCTGGAAGCTGGCTTCCCAACATTAATCAGGGTAGAGATAACTGACCCGGAAAGCCCACGTTTCTTTAGAATGTGGGTTTCAATAGCCAAGCCATTAAATTTAGAGACTGTAAGGAAGGATGGAATATCGGTCCCTGAGAGAGAGCAGATCTGGCGATAGTGGGAGGGACTATGGGCCCTCCACTGCCATCTTTACGATTTCTGCGTACCATGACCTTCTGGGCCATGCTGGTGCCACCAGAATCATCGGCTTTCTTTCCAGCTTGAACCTGCAAGTCGAGGCAGCAACTGGATAGGGGGGAAAGTATAGATCAGTGAGAACTGATCCCAGGGGTCGCTAACGCATCCGTTCCACATGCGAACGGATCCCTTGTTCTGGTCACAAAGTTGACCAACTTCGTGTTGAATCTGGATGCTAGAAAATCCACATCCGGAGTCCCCCAACTTTGACAAACAGCCCGAAATATGTCAGGGTGGAGAGAATATTCCCCTGGGAATAACTGCTGGCGACTTAAGTAGTCCACCTGACAATTCTCTACTCCCGGAATGAAGATTGCAGAAAGGCATGAAACATTCCTTTCTGCCCAAGTTAGAATATGGTTCACCTCTCTCTGTGCTGAGAGACTTTTGGTGCCCCCTTGGTGATTGATATAGGCCACAGCTGTGGCATTGTCAGATTGAATCCTGACAGGACAATCCCGTAACCTGAAAGTCCAGGCCTTTAGAGACAGAAGTACTGCCCGAATTTCTAGGATATTGATGGGCAAGATTCTTTCGGTCCTGGACAGTTGTCTTTTCTAGTACTGCTCCCCAGCCTTAAAGGCTGGCATCCGTCGTTACCACTTTCCAGATGACTGGTATCCTTTCAGTAGATTCTGGGTTAATAACCAAGTGAGGCTTTGGGCCACTCTTGGGGACAGCCGCATTGGTAAGTCTAAAGCTTGAATTGTTTTGTTTCAAGCAGATAGGATACTGTTTTGCAACAGTCTTGAATAGAACTGGGCATAGGGAACTGCTTCGAATGAAGCTACCATGGTTCCTAGCAACCTATGCAGAGGTGAATGGAGGAATTGCCATTTGACCTGACCCTCCGCACCAGCTCGCTTATGGAATTGATTTTTGCTTGAGTCAAGAACACCCTTTCCTGGGCTGTGTCTATGATCAGGCCCAAGTACTCCAGGCTCTTTAGCGTTATTAAAGTGGTGTTGCCACCAAAAAAAAAAAAAATATTTGGTTTAAAAATCATAAAAAAAAAAAAAATTGGAAAAAGAAACATTTTTTACTCACCTCTAAATGCCTGTTGCTAGGGGGTCCCTCGTAGTCTGCCACCTTCATTGCCCGGGCAATGACATCACTTCCCCTAGGCACCGCACAGTCATCTGGGACCTGTCATGTGTCCCAGATGAGTGAGCATCGAATCACGGCGCCGCTCGCGCATGCGCAGTGGGTGCCTGGCTGTGAAGCCACAGTCGGGTGCCCACATTAAGAATGCGGGGAACGAGGGGGGGGGGGGGTCTCGTTCCCCCGCATCGCTGGACCCTGGGACAGGTAAGTGTCCGATTATTAAAAGTCAGCAGCTGTAGTATTTGTAGCTGCTGACTTTTAATTTTTTTTTTTTTGTGGGCACTCCTCTTTAAAGGAAGATTTCTCTAGGTTGAGAATCCAATCCAAACTTTTCAGATAGTTGGTTGTAGTGCGTACGCTTTGCTGATTCAGTCACTGATTGATCTAAAAGTAATAGATAGTCTAGGTATGCTACGATTGTTATGCCCTGTGCCCTTAACCTGGCTAGAGGCGGGGCCAGCACTTGGTGAACACCCGAGGTGCTGTGGCTAGCCCGAAGGGCAGGGCTACAAATTAAAAATGCTGCTGGTCTAACTTGAACCGCAGAAACTTTTGATGAGCAGGAAATATAGGGACATGCAGAAATACATCCCTGATGTCGATTGACGCCAGAAGTTCTCTTCCTAAAAGGATAGAAACTACCGACCTGATTAGGTATAGATAAGTAATAATGTATATACTCAAGCGCTATTATGAATTTAAAATCAGAGAAGCAACCGATATTTAAGATAGCCAAATGATGTAGCTGCAACCCATATAATAGTGCTCCCACACGTGAATAAGTTTAAAACAAGTACACAATGTTGTGTAGTGGGTGCGCTTAAATCAACCTTAAAAATCAATAAAATAGATTATTTAAAAAACCTCTGTGCAAAACGTGAACAATAATATGTGATAAAAATTATAATTGATGATAAAAAAATATAATTGATAAACAAATCAGTGTATAAAATAGTGTATTAAAAGTTCCTTCAAAGGTTATTTGATGAGGTATTAATGACTGCAATTCGCATGAACCTCATACAATTAGTGGTTGATCGATTAGCGTGTATAATAAATCAATCAATCAGTGCAAACCAATCTTGGTGAGATTGGGAACAGATATATGGGACTTAAAGTATTTGTGACAGACCTGGCTGGGACACAGGCTGTTGGAGGGGACTGAGTGCGAGCCTGTTGCCTTGCGATTATGGCCCCTGGCATTTGGGGGAACAGTGCTCTTTGAGCTGCAAGCCTGGGACCCCTGAGCTGGTGATACTTGTGTTCAGGTCCATGCTGGCCCCCCAATACACATAGAATCTGTGTATTTGGCATATTAGCAAGAGACGCTAATGTCATGACTCATGAACTCCAGCCACCAATGTGACGGATCCTGTATTCAAGGTGTCCGCCTTCAATGCTTCCTAAGTCCTGGAACATGAGTCCAATGGATCTGGTTATAGGAACCCCCAAGAATTAGACGGCACTAGTTCTTGGAGTACATCAGGAATTCTTTATTTGACATGTCACACTTATATACAGTTGACAGATGACTCAAGCCTAACCTAATTAGCATGAGCTAATTATCCTAATCAACACTGGGCTCCATCATTCAATTGCAGGGTTAATTAGCACATACAATAGGTGAAATACTCTTACAAGCCAGACAATATTCAATAACACAACAGACAGGTGGCTGGAGTTCATGAGTCATGACATTAGCGTCTCTTGCTAATATGCCAAATACACATACAGATTCTATGTGTATTGGGGGGCCAGCATGGACCTGAACACAAGTATCACCAGCTCAGGGGTCCCAGGCTTGCAGCTCAAAGAGCACTGTTCCCCCAAATGCCAGGGGCCATAATCGCAAGGCAACAGGCTCGCACTCAGTCCCCTCCAACAGCCTGTGTCCCAGCCAGGTCTGTCACAGTATTAACCTTGCTTGAGTCCACTGGCAAATGGTATGGTCCAGTTAGTTATTTCAGTTCAGTGTATGTGCCAATTAGTGAAATAAATTAAATAGATTAAGGTTAAAAGCCACAAATAAATCAATTAAATTCCAGGATATATTATGCCGCTATTAGAAAATCATACGGCCGTTTGTAGAGCTGCTCATTAATTAAATAATTAATCCAATGATCAAACAATTAAACAGTGGGTATCTCATTCCTCCTTACTATAATTAGGGACAAACACTGCTAATTAATGTGAAAAAGATACCGCTCACTGATGTGTAAAAAAAAGGAATAAAAATGCAAGTGTCACTTTCCTTATCTATTGCTGACACTTCTGGATGCTCTCTTCCTCTCCTTCTCCTTCTTTTCTTTCTTCTCCAAGTATGTTCACATATGGATACAAAAAAATATACAACACATTGCGCAGCACTGCTACAATATATTTGTGTGAATGTAGCAGGTGGATGCTGGTCTACTCACAAAACAACCGGTGGTTTGATCGCGGTAGCCGAAAGCTGTCAGGCACTGTGTGTGGGCTTTCTGCCCTGTTCGTCCTCACTCGCAGTCTCGGTGATGTCACTAGGCTGCTCCTCCCGACGCGTTGCGTCACGAACACGTGACTTTATCAAGGGATTGTGAGCCTTAAAGCAGAGTTCCACCCATTTAAAAGTCAGCAGCTACAAACCCCCTCCTGACCCCGTGCATGTTATAGACACTGCGATAGACAGAACGCGTCCCAGAATTGTACTGGCGTTCTGTCTATCGCATGTGCGGGGTCAGGAGGGGGCGGGGTTGTGGGTAATCATGAGCGGAGGAATTTCTAATGTAAACTAACAGGAGGCTATAGCACTGTGATCTGTGCTCTCTGCCCCCGGACCGATCGATGGTAGAAAGGCTCCTGTTTAACCCTGCATGCCGGCGGTACTCGCCTCCCACTCCCTGGCAGCCGAGCTCCTCGCCAGAAACGATTTTCCACTTGCAAAATGCGAGTAGGCGAGTGGAAAATTTGAGCCCTTCCTTAGGTAGTTCAGCCAAATCCCAAGCTTGTTGTGTAGGAAGCTCTCTAAGGGCCTGTTTAAATTGGTCCTTTAGGGATTGGTAGACGCCTATCGCGGCGACTGCCGAGTGACGGCACCTGCTATGGAAAAAGCAGATCTTAGCAGGGATTCCAACTTCTTATCTGTTGGATCCTTAAGCATCTGTGCATTGTCTACAAGACAAGTTAAGTTATTATTCACGTTGGAAATCGCAGCGTCAATTGCTGGTGCTTTCCATCTTTTGGAGAATTCCTCCTCCAGAGGATAGAGAATTGAAAACCTCTTAGGAGGGAGAAAATGTTTATCCGGTTTATCCCATTCCGAAAAAAATAAGCTGTTTAATCGCTTCCCGACCAGCGCACCACGATGTACGTCGGCAGAATGGCACGGACAGGCATAAGGGCATACGGGTACGTCCCTTTGAATTTCCTGCCGTGCCATTGTGCGATCGCGGGTCCCGCAGACTCGCTCGCCGCGGGCATGCCCGCGATCGTCTCACGGGGAGGAAGAACAGGCAGATGCCGATGTAAACAGCATCTCCCCGTTCTGACTAGCAACAAGTGACACTGATCTCTGCTCCCTGTGATTGGAGCAGAGATCAGTGATGTGCACAACACAGCCACGCCCCCCACAGTTAGCAAAACGCCCCTAGGACACACTTAACCCCTACACTGCCACCTCCTGGTTAACCCCTTCACTGCCAGTGTCATTTACACAGGAATCAGTGCATTTGTATAGTACTGATTGCTGTATAAATGACAACGGTCCCAAAAATGTATCAAAAAATGTCCGATGTGTCCGCCATAATGTTGCAGTCAAAAAAAAAGAATAAATAAATAAATCGCTGATCGCTGCCATTACTAGTAAAACAAAAATTATTAATAAAAATGCCATAAAACTATCCATTTTGTAGACGCGATAACTTTTGCGCAAACCAATCAATAATCGCTTATTGCGATTTTTCTTACCAAAAATCTATAGATGAATACGTATCGGCCTAAACTGAGGAAAAAATATTTTTTTTTATATATTTTTGGGGAATATTTATTATAGAAAAAAAGTAAAAAGGAAACGCATGAAAGGCATGGGAAGGTTTTAAAGAACCTAAAGAAGAAGCCAAGTTTTCATGAGACTCTGTTAGAGGCAGCATGAAAGTGGAACGAACCATTTCTGTAAGAGGTTGTATCAGCAATTTTTCAGATTGAGAAGCTGAAAAAGGTTCATCTACCGTTGTTTCCTCAGCAGAAGAATCATCGGTTTGTTTCTCTTCCTGATCGATTGATGGTAAAACCTCATTGTGTGCCCACTGTTCCCCTTGCAAAGCTGAAGCGGGGGGGAGGGGGGGGGAGACCTAGTACGCTACCTATCCATTTGAATGGAGGATGCGATTAAAGCCGCTAATCTTTCTTTCAGATCCTGAAGGGTGGAAGAAAAGGGCATCTTTAGTCACGTATACAGGTGCTGAGATGTGAGAGGTAGTTGCACCATCAATTTGCTCCAATGGCTCACTCTGGCTTGCCATAATTGATAACTCAGGCAAGGATGACAGCATGGAAATACAGCTGGAAATCCCAATGTCTGGGGGTGAAACGTTTACTCTTTTGGCTTTTTTTGGCAGGCATAGTCCTAAGTACAAAAAAACAGAGGCGCTATACACATTGCACTAAATCGCTGAAAATAGTCATGACCTTTTAAAGCTGCTATACAGTTCAGCCTAGTGTTGGGAAAAAAAAAAAAAAAAAAAAAGTGTCCTTCCTGTATCAGGAATGCCAGTTTTGCAACCCATACGTGTCCCACAGCTCATGTCTCCCTGTGTGCAGGCAGCTTGTTTCCTCTTCATCAGCAGAGGAGAGATTGACACAGCTGTATAATTATCTGCTATTAGCCTGCCGTGCATCCTTGTGGACGTTTCACCTGCATTAGGCCCCGCCCCCTCCGAAAAAATTCCACCCCCTTTTTTATTTTAAATGTTTGCGGCGCCTGAGCATGGTAAACAGCGGGACCTTCCGCATCCCCCACGGCGGGGGGGGGGGGGGGGGGGGTAATGTAAGGGGGGTGCAGCGCTGTCCCCCTAACCCTCTGGCCTCATCAGGGGAAGTAGAAAGACATCTTTTGTATATTTTTTACCTTTCAAAAAAATTCCACACACTGAGCAGACAGACACAGAACTGAGCAAACAGTGAGAGAACAGAGTAAGGTATGTGCATAGACTCCATCTAGTGGAGATTTTAAGGCATGACAACATCTTTTCCTTATAATGAAAGAAGTGCATAGATGTCCTCGCCGTAGGATTTTGCAGAATTAACAGAAAATCCAACTTTCACCCATCACGGCGGGTACATTTAGCAAACCTTCAAGGACTGTGTCCGTAAGAATGGGGTCCAACTGCCATGGGGCTTGTACAAGCACCCCATCAGCAAGCTTGAGGTAATCTAACAAGATCTAAGCCCTAGGTTCCTGGAGTCCATCCCTACAAAGAGAGGCATTACAGGCAAAACCTCATGCTTCGGAGATGAGGTCCCAGGTACCATCCACTTTTGGCCTCAGTGGCACTTTTGGATGGATCTGGCTTTTTATGGAGGAATTTAAATCCAGCATGGATCCCTCCTGGAGCTCATCAGAGCACTTCTTCACTCGTGACCAACACCAAAAAAAATGATGCGCTTCTGGAAGGAGGAGGGGTTATACAGGGGAGAAAACGTCCTTTGATTGGGTTTACCAGTGTCAACACCTGAAGGTGGCCTATAACCCATTAAGTAATTACTTAAGGCTCTGTGTCCCATGATGTACAAGAAAAGGACCTTCCCCAAGCTGCTTCCACAAGGTTGGAAGAGTACAATTATCTAAAATGTCTGCATTTTGTAGCAGTAACTGTACCCTTCACCACGTTGTGACCCCTTTCTAAATCAGGTGTTTCCACACAGATACTACATCAAAGGATGTCCCACATACACTACTGTAAATCCCACATGGACTCCAATGAATGAAATGATGACTTCCAAGCTGCATATAGGGCAGGGAAGCTGAAGCTTTTTAGCTCCATGATAGCCATGATGGAGCCTGCGAGTCTGAGAAGGCAGCTTTAGCTGATGCTTTTCCCATATTGCTTCTTGATGGACTGCAATTAAAAGGACCCCCACACGAAGCTGGACCATGTACACAAGAGGGAGATTTCATGTGCCCATGAGCCAGGTACATACCCACGGTTAGGGTCGCAGTATATACGCTCTATCTCCTCCATACTTGGATAGTCCTTCCAGGTATCATCAAGACACACCTGCCACCTATATGGGAGGTGATAGTGGTCCCTCACACATCGTTCTGTAAGAAAACAAAGTAACAGTTACACTAAACAGAACTGCAAATGAACAATCCAAATATAAAGTGTGAGTAAATGCGATAGACTTGATTTATATACACTTATTCATTTGCATCAATATTCTGAATAGTGTGTCTCTGTATATAGTTTGCAATTATACATGCACAAGGGGCAACTGCATTTCTTACAATGGTAACCGGTGCCCCTGTGGTTGGATTGGATTGACAGCAGCGGGAGCCAATGGCTGCGCTGCTATTAATCTATCCAATCAAAAGCCAGGACCCCGTGGAGAGAGGGACAGCACATCCCCGCTGAGATGAAGGGGCTC
Organism: Lithobates sylvaticus; assembly: GCA_028564925.1. Classification (NCBI taxonomy): domain Eukaryota; kingdom Metazoa; phylum Chordata; class Amphibia; order Anura; family Ranidae; genus Lithobates; species Lithobates sylvaticus. The sequence continues at coordinate 165,118,569 of CM053029.1, forward strand.
AGGTAAGTAAAACGGGGGGGGGGCTGGGAGGCCGGTGACTGCCAGGAGTTTTTTCACCTTAATGCCTAGGATGCATTATAGTGGTTGTAAACCCTTACAAACCACTTTGACCTACAGGTAAGCCTAGATTAAGGCTTACCTGTAGGTCCAAGAAATATCTCCTAAACCTACACGGTTTAGGAGATATTTGCCAAAAGACAGGCACCGCATGCGCCATAGACAGCTCTGGACTGAAGTCCAGCGGATAATCCCCTCGTGTGTGGGCGCCGGCGGACTTTTTGGCGCCAAAATCCGGCGGACCAAAGTTTTAAGTTTGGTTTTAAAATTATCCGCTGGACTTGGCAGTCCAGCGGACAATCCCGCCGTTAGTAGGCAAGTCCGCGGGACTTTTGAAAATGAACGGACTTGCCCACACACGGAGCAGTCCGTTCATTTCGAACGTAACTTCAGGTACGTAGCTAGCGTAGGCAGTTACTGCCGCCGCGCTAGCTCCGTGACCTGGCATGGATTTAAAGGGACTCCCCACGCCGAAAAACGGCGTGGGGTCCCCCCCAAATCCATGTCAGACCCTTATCCGAGCACGCAGCCTGGCAGGCCAGGAAAGGGGGTGGGGACGAACGAGCGCCCCCCCCCCTCCTGAGCCGTACCAGGCCGCGTGCCCTCAACATGGGGGGTGCCCTGGGGAAAGGGGGGCCGTGCGGCCCCCCCACCCCAAAGCACCTTGTCCCCATGTTGATGAGGACAAGGGCCTCTTCCCGACAACCCTGGCCGTTGGTTGTCGGGGTCTGCGGGCGGGGGCTTATCGGAATCTGGGAGCCCCCTTTAATAAGGGGGCCCCCAGATCCCGGCCCCCCACCCTATGTGAATGAGTATGGGGTACGATGTACCCCTACCCATTCACCTAAGGTGTAAAATGTAAAGTACAAAAACACACACACTTTTGAAAAAATATTTTATTGCACTGCTCCGGGGGTCTTCTTCCGTCTTGGGGGTCTTCTCGCCGGACTCCTCCGCTCTCTTCTGCTCTTTTACCTAGCTCTTTCACGAGCGGGGGAGTCCGGCTACCTTCTTCGTCGTCGCCGCCGTCGTCTGGGGGTCTCGATCCGCCTTCGGGGGTCTTCCGGGGGTCTCTTCTGTTCTTGCGGCGGTCGTCGTCGTCTTCCGCGCCGCCGGCGCCTTGTCCTTCTTCTTCTTCTTCTTCTTCTTCTTCTTCTTCTTCCGATGTTGACCCGACGCTCTCTCTGCCCGGAATGCCTGTGCCGCTCTGCGCTGAGACTTATATAGGGGCATGGGGGACAGGGTCACATGCACATGTCACATGGTGACCCCGCCCCCTTGTGTTGTCACAGTCCCGGAGGATGCTGGACTGTGACATCGCAAGGGGGCGGGGTCACCATGTGACATGAACATGTGACCCTGTCCCCATGTCCCTATATAAGTCTCAGCGCAGAGCGGCACAGGCATTCCGGGCAGAGAGAGCGTCGGGTCAAAAGAAGAAGAAGAAGAAGAAGAAGAAGAAGAAGAAAGAAGAAGAAGAAGAAGAAGAAGAAGAAGAAGAAGAAGAAGAAGAAGAAGAAGAAGAAGAAGAAGAAGAAGAAGAAGAAGAAGAAGAAGAAGAAGAAGAAGAAGAAGAAGATCAAGAAGGAGGACAAGGCGCCGGCGGCGCGGAAGACGACGACCGCCGCAAGAACAGAAGAGACCCCGGAAGACCCCCGAAGGCGGATCGAGACCCCCAGACGACGGCGGCGACGACGAAGAAGGTAGCCGGACTTCCCCCGCTCGGTAAAAGAGCTTGGTAAATGGCGGGGGAGTCCGGCGAGAAGACCCCCAAAACGGAAGAAGACCCCCGGAGCAGTGCAATAAACTATTTTTTCAAAAGTGTGTGTGTTTTTTGTACTTTACATTTTACACCTTAGGTGAATGGGTAGGGGTACATCGTACCCCATACTCATTCACATAGGGTGGGGGGCCGGGATCTGAGGGCCCCCTTATAAAAGGGGGCTCCCAGATTCCGATAAGCCCCCGCCCGCAGACCCCGACAACCAACGGCCAGGGTTGTCGGGAAGAGGCCCTTGTCCTCATCAACATGGGGACAAGGTGCTTTGGGGTGGGGGGGCCGCACGGCCCCCCTTTCCCCAGGGCACCCCCCATGTTGAGGCACGCGGCCTGGTACGGCTCAGGAGGGGGGGGCGCTCGTTCGTCCCCACCCCTTTCCTGGCCTGCCAGGCTGCGTGCTCGGATGAGGGTCTGACGTGGATTTGGGGGGAACCCCCACGCCGTTTTTTCGGCGTGGGGAGTCCCTTTAAATCCATGCCAGCTTACGGAGCCAGCGCGGCGGCATTTACTGCCTACGCTAGCTACGTAATCTGAAGTCACGTGCTAAATGAAAGGACTTGCCGATGAGCGGCAAGTCCGTTCATTTTCAAAAGTCCCGCGGACTTTTGCCGGCGGATCATCCGCCGGAGAAGTCCGTGCGTGTGTGGGCAAGTCCGCACGTGTGTGGGCAAGTCCACACGCTCGGAAAGTCCAGCGGACCCAGCTGGAAAGTCCCGCGGGATTGTCCGCTGGACTAGGTCCGCCGGCAAAAGTCCGCACGTGTGTACGAGGCATTAGTCTTACCTTTGAAGCTGCAGTTGTTCAAGATGAAGTAGAGACAAATCTCTTCCACTGGCTGAGAACTGGCAGATCTCTGAATTGCTGGCCTGTCTGAGAATCAATTCCATTAGTGCAGCCACATTCAAACATTTTTTAAATAAATTTTGTTTCACTGACCCAAAATGGTTTCTTTTCCAGCACTATTCATCACCTACCCATCAATGCCCCCTGCTCACCACTGCCCAATTAATAATACCATCCTCTATTTATAACCTACCTATCACCACCACTGTCCCCTATAAATCACCTATTCATCACTGCCCCATTACCTCCTATTAATCACCTACCTATCATTGTTCTATTACCACCACTGTCCCCTATTAATCACCAACACATCATCTCCACTGTTCCCTATCACCTAAATCCCCTACCTATTACCACCACTGTCCCCTAATAGTTAACTACCAATCCCTGCCCCATTAATCACATATGGATCAGTGCCCTATTGCTCCCACTGTCTCCTATTACACAACACTGACCCATTACCACCACTGCCCCCTATTAATCAACAATGCATCACCACCATTGTCCCCTATTATTCACACATCTATCAACGCCCTGTTACCACTGCTGTCTCCTACTTATCACCTACTCACGGCATCTCCTGCTCAACACCTGCTGCCCCTTGCTCAACAGTGCAACTTATCTACCAGACTAGCTTCCTCCAATGTTTCTTTCCATAACAGTCCCCTGCCCTCCAGTGTACCCTGTTTAGGACTCTTCCTGGTCCAACAATGTCCCCGGCCCTTCAATGACAACTGCCTTCCAATATCCCATATCATAAAAAGTCCCCGTCCTCCAATGAACCATGTTCTACATATCCCCTGCCCTCCAATGTCACCAATCTTCTAATGTCCTCCTATTCATGCCGAGTCTCCACCTCCTGACAAGTTTTCATGGAATATGAATACAGTCCATATATTGAGTTGGGTACCTCCCAAAGAATATATGGTAAAATATATCACAACCTATATATATATATATATATATATATATATATATATATATATATATATATATATATATATATATATATAAAATATATATATATAAAATAAAGACACTAGTGAATATCAATAAAATAAGTAATCAGGTACGAGAGTGTTATAGATAACAAAATAGCACCTAAAATAACTTGTAGAACACCATGGGCAGGTACACAAATGTATAAAACTCAATATACATAAAAAATCGTCTAAGTGAACATGTAAATATGAATAAACATATAAAATGTGAATATAAATATCCAGGAGTGCATATAAAGTGCATAAAAATATTATCCTCAGCGTGCTAGTGCAAGTGTGCACAGCATATGAATAAAGCTGCGTGATCGAGTGAGGAAATAAACGATTGTTGCAATCACACTTCCAAATGTGTGATAAGGAGACATCAAAACACAACTACACTATACGGCCACCCCTCATTTCTTGCATATTACTCCGGCACTGGCCGTGAGAACAAGGGAACATACACCTGGAACCAGGGATAAGGAAACCCATCCACCCAGGCAGGCGCTGTGACAGAGGGAGAAGAAAGCTAACACTATTCCATTCCATTATTTCTTATGCGGTTAACCCTTTACCGCAAGGTAAGGGTCCATTGCTTACTTTAGTGTACCTACACAAAGAGGATTTACCCCCACTGTTAAGGACACCCCACTGCACAGATTCCCTTTTGGCCCAGGGATCACATTACTATCCCCATTTTCTCACCAGAAGAAAATCACACTATAGACTGCTGAATACTCTCTGATGCCACGGACTTGCATGCATGCAACATAGTCATATATGTCTATTTATTTTGCAACGTGTTATTATCATATTATTTTATCTACTGCATATAGCCTATCTTTGTGCACTTTGCATTTATCTTGATTTCTATATGGTAATTTTTCCTAGTCACGCAGACTAGTCCCATTCAGCTTCTCTTCTGCATTTTCTGCACTATTGTTGATGTTTGCATTTTTTGCACTTTTTATTTATTCAATATAATTATTTTTTCACTTTATTGCATCATTTGCACATATTTCTGTTCATCACTTATCACACATTTGGAAGTGTGATTGCAACAATCGTTTACTTCCTCACTCGATCACGCAGCTTTATTCATATGCTGTGCACACTTGCACTAGCACGCCAAGGATAATATTTTTATGCACTCCTGGATATTTATATTCACATTTTATATGTTTATTCATATTTACATGTTCACTTAGACGATTTTTTTATGTATATTGAGTTTTATACATTTGTGTACCTGCCCATGGTGTTCTATAAGTTATTTTAGCTATTTTAGGTGCGATTAGTTATCTATAACACTCTTGTACCTGATTACTTATTTTATTGATATTCACTAGTGTCTTTATTATATATATATATATTGGTTGTGATATATTTTACCATATATTCTTTGGGAGGTACCCAACTCAATAAGGGACATTGGCCTATAAGATAGCTTTTACACAGCTGTCTTCTCTACAACCATTTTACATAAGGGGTCTCCTTTCACCCCGACACTGCTAGTTAGCAGTAGATATACTCACTTCCCTGGGGAACAGCGCAGCACCACCCCCATTCTTACATACTCTTTCTGGTGGGTATGGTTTGACCTACATCCGGTGCTTGCAGCAGTCCCCCCACATTCCGCCCCCATCCCCCTCCCTTCTCCATGGTAGCGCAGGAATACCTTACTACAGGGCTTGACAAATTTGTTTGGAATCTAGGAGCCAGCTAAAAAAGTTAGGAGCCAGGTTTTTTTTTTTTTTTAACGACATGGAGACGAGTGAGGGGAAGATGGCCCCCGCCTGTCTCCAAGTCATTGCAGGGCAGAAGCGACTTCAAAACGTCTTTTTGACCCCAGATCTCATATTTAAGAGGTCCTGTCATGCTTTTTTCTATTACAAGGGATGTTTACATTCCTTGTAATAGGAATAAAAGTTACACAATTTTTTCTTCAAAAGAACAGTGAAAAAATTAAAAGTTAAAATAAAGAAGAAAAAAAAAAAGAATTTTAAACGCGCCCGTCCCGCCGAGCTTGTTTGCAGAAGAGTAGCGCCCGCATATGAAAGCGGTGTTCAAACCACACATGTGAGGTATTGCCATGATCGGTAGAGCGAGAGCAATAATTCTATCCCTAGACATCCTCTAACTCAAAACATGCAACCTGTAGAATTTTTTAAACGTCACCTATGGAGATTTTAAAGGGTAAAAGTTTGTCGCCATTCCACGAGCGGGCAAAATTTTGAAGCGAGACATGTTTGGTATCAATTTTCTCGCCGTAACATTATCTTTCACAATATAAAAAACAATTGGGCAAACTTTACTGTTGTGTTATTTTTTTAACAAGAAAACTGTTGTGTTATTTTTTAATTAAAAAAATAATTTTTTCCCAAAAAAGTGTGCTTGTAAGTCCGCTGCGCAAATACAGTGTGACAGAAAGTATTGCAACGACCGCCATTTTATTCTCTAGGGTGTTAGAAAAATAAATATATATAATGTTTATGGGTTCTAAGTGAAGGAGATAGGCAGACAGGCAATCAAAACAAAACAGCACCATTAGCATTGCTGGGTGTCATACCAATGGCCACCACAAGAGGGCGCCAGAGTCTAGAAGGTACCATAGGACTGCACAAGGTCGCAAAGCCGGGGCCTCAATTACCGGCCGGCGCGGCCCATCGCGATCGCGCGCGCGGCGGCGGGGGTGCACTATGGAGACAGGATACCCCCCCAGCTGTGCTGCCCCAGGCGCCAGGTCGCTAATTCTAGTCGCCAATGCGACCTGGCGCCCGGTATTCGTCGAGCACTGCCTTACTACATTCCATATACCCCTAAAGCCCAACTAAATTCTTCTAAAGCCCATTCCAAGGCATAGTCACTCTATGTTGGAAACCGTGAGAGGACCAGAAATTACATTGTCACACTCCAGGGTTAATAGGACAGGTTAATGTTGGCATCTGGCTGGAGGGTGAAGGGATATTTAGCTTAACTACTTCTTTGTATTATAATCAGTTTCCATTGTAACATCCACTTCACAAATAGATATGCTCAAGTCTTGCTAATCAAGTTTTGTTTTTTCATGTTACTGTTATCTTCTTTTGTGTTTCGTTTCTTGTAAAGCACGTGATATTTTAGAAATAATTAGTTTCAGTTTGGTCATAAAATGTCTCTGTATATGATTGGATAATTTGTCAAAGGGCGGTACTTTCTGAAAGCCCCTTTAAATATTCACACCAAAGAATAAAGATTTAGATTTGCTCGGAGACACTTTGTTGTCTTGTGTCATTGTCTCAATGGGCTAATCTCACAGGCCCGTGGGGATTAAAAATCACACCTTACCAGAGATATCGAGGGTTAAAACCACCCCTAGATAATCTACATTCCCTTCAGAGGGCACTGCAAGGTCCTAGACCCACTGGTTGTGAGCCCACCAACTACTACGGCTAGACCAGGGTGAGTGAAGACATATGTGTAATATACTAGAGGAATGAATCCATAAACATAGAAATTATTCTACAGGCACTCACCTTTGCTTGCAGGGGGTTTAAACTCTGCTTTTGGGGCAACGTTGTTCTTAATGGCATTGGCATTCAAGTACGACTCTAGAATTTGAGGCACGAGGCTGGCAGCCAGCCCCCATTTGATCAGCTTTCGGCATGTTTCCTCCCCGCTGAGGTCATGTGACCTCTTACATTGACTTCCAAACTTGCAGTCGCCTTGCAAGAAGTGTTGGCAGACATGCAACTTGTTGCAGCTGGTTTTGAAGGTGCAGGAGCCATGAGGACCCTCACCACGGTTGTAGTGCAAACAGACCTGCCAGGAAAAAAAAAAAGGGGGGGGGGGGGTTGATAACTGAGCTAATCAAACAAAAAAACATCCAAACTAAAAACGAATTTTAAAATGACATAATAGCTGCATCTTTCTGTGCGTAGCCCCCTCAAGAATAAAGCACAGTGTACGCTCAACAAATTTTTTTTTATAACAATCTGAAAAAAAAAAAAAACTGAGCTCCAAATTTGTACCAAACTGTTGTTCCACTTTTTTTTTTTTTAAACGTGTTTTTTTAGTGAACAATTTTCAAACAATATAAACAAAACAAACATTCCAGTTTCCCCCTCCAAGAATAAAATATGACACCAGCACACGACAAGCCTGTTACCGTTGTTTAACCAATGGGGGGTGTGGGGTGTCAGGCTGGCAACTCCGCTCTCCTGGCCCTGGGACAGCATTGCCAGCATACTTTGTTAGGAAAAAAAAAATGATTATATATATACAGTGGTGTGAAAAAGTGTTTGCCCCCTTCCTCATTTCCTGTTCCTTTGCAGGTTTGTCACACTTAAGTGTTTCGGAACATCAAACCAATTTAAACAATAGTCAAGGACAACACAAGTAAACACAAAATGCAATTTGTAAATGAAGGTGTTTATTATTAAAGGTAAAAAAAAATCCAAACCATCATGGCCCTGTGTGAAAAAGTGATTGCCCCCCTTGTTAAAACATACTATAACTGTGGTTGTCCACACCTGAGTTCAATTTCTCTAGCCACACCCAGGCCTGATTATTGCCACACCTGTTCACAATCAAGGCATCACTTAAATAGAAGCTGCTTGACACAGTAAGGTCCACCAGAAGATCCTTAAAAGCTACACATCATGCCGAGACCCAAAGAAATTCAGGAACAATTGAGAAAGAAAGTAATTGAGATCTATCAGTCTGGAAAGGGTTATAAAGCCATTTCCAAAGCTTTGGGAATCCAGCGAACCACAGTGAGAGCCATTATCCACAAATGGCGAAGACATGGAACAGTGGTGAACCTTCCCAGGAGTGGCCGGCCGCCCAAAATTACCCCAAGAGCGCAGCGACGACTCATCCAAGAGGTCACAAAAGACCCCACAACAACGTCCAAGGAACTGCAGGCCTCACTTGCCTCAGTTAAGGTCAGCGTTCATGCCTCCACCATCAGGAAAAGACTGGGCAAAAATGGCCTGCATGGCAGAGTTCCAAGGAGAAAACCACTGCTGAGCAAAAAGAACATCAAAGCTCGTCTCAATTTCTCCACAACACATCTTGATGATCCCCAAGACTTTTGGGACAACATTCTGTGGACCGATGAGACAAAAGTGGAACTCTTTGGAAGGTGTGTGTCCAAGTATATCTGGCGTAGAAGGAACACTGCATTTCAGAAAAAGAACATTATACCAACAGTAAAATATGGTGGTGGTAGTGTGATGGTCTGGGGCTGTTTTGCTGCTTCAGGACCTGGAAGACTTGCCGTGATAAAAGGAACTATGAATTCTGCTGTCTACCAAGAGATCCTGAAGGAGAATGTCCGACCATCTGTTCGTGTACTCAAGCTGAAACGAACTTGGGTTCTGCAGCAGGACAATGATCCTAAACACACCAGCAAGTCCACCACCGAATGGCTGAAGAAAAAACAAAATGAAGACTTTGGAGTGGCCTAGCCAAAGTCCTGACCTGAATCCTATTGAGATGTTGTGGTATGACCTTAAAAAGGCCGTTCATGCTCGAAAACCCTCTAATGTAACTGAATTAGGACAATTCTGCAAAGATGAGTGGGCCAAAATTCCTCCAGGACGCTATAAAAGCCTCATTGCACGTTATCGCAAACGCTTGGTTGCAGTTGTTGTGGCTAAGGGTGGCCCAACCAGTTATTAGGTTTAGGGGGCAATCACTTTTTCACACAGGGCCATGATGGTTTGGATTTTTTTTCACCTTTAATAATAAACACCTTCATTTACAAATTGCATTTTGTGTTTACCTTTTGTTTAAATTTGTTTGATGTTCCGAAACACTTAAGTGTGACAAACATGCAAAGGAACAGGAAATGAGGAAGGGGGCAAACACTTTTTCACACCACTGTATATATCACAGCAAACCCTTTCTCATACACTGCTCCTCCTGTGTCACTGTCATTGATAATCGAAGCTTCCAAATACCTCATTAATGCCGTTCTTTCCAGTCACGCTCCTTCTCCTCCCCAGAGTGTAGCTTTAGATTGGAGGAGGAGAGCGGTCACGTAACTGGCCATGAAACATCAGAGGAGAGCAGTCACGTGACCGGGTAGCGTGAAAAAACAGAGTATTTAGAAGCTTCGATTTACAATGACAGTGACACAGGAAGAGCAGTGTATGAGAAGGGGCTGGCAGTGATGTTTTCTTAACTTTAGAGTGGGGGTCTCCTGGGAGTGCAAGGAGGCTGTGCAATGTAAAGGGATCTATGTTTTTTTTTCCTGAAACTTCCCTTTTATAATTAGGGTGCGTGTTATACGCCGATAAATGCGGTACCTCCTGGTGATTAGGAAAGATGGCCTGTTATGGCATTTCATTGGACAGAGGACTACATGGGTGGGCAGAGGGTGTATGTGTGTGTAGGTTGTGTCTGAGTGCACGTTAAAAAAGGTAATGGCCATCTAGAGTTCTCTCTCTTTCCCATTGAGCTCAGCTGAGACACAGCATTTTGAGGACAACCATAGGTAAAAGTATCATCTATGTTTTATATGCTCTGTAGTATTCTTTTAAGGTTTGTTGTTAGAATTTCTACTTTCTTTATAAATAAATTAGATCTTTGATTATTTAGAGTCGGTTCACACTGAGGCAGCACGACTTGCAGCGCGGCTGCCTCAGGCGACCGGCATCCGACTTCAGCGGCGACTTGCAAAATTACTTCTGCATAGAAGTCAATGCAAGTCGGCCCAAAAGTAGTACAGGATCATTTTTCTAAGTCGGATAGACTTGTGTCGCTCTGATTAGAACGGTTCCATAGTACAGAACGGGATGCGACTTGTCAGGCGGCTAAGTCGCCTGACGAGTTGCCCCAGTGTGAACCGGCTCTTAAGCATTGTGTTTATTTATATAGTGAACATTGTTATTATAATCGCCACCATTAACCTTATCAGAGCTTTGATAGACTAGCGAACTATAGGAATAGACAAGATAATACACATGTATATCAAATAGGGGAAATCCAAAAACCACCTCATTTATTTCAGTAACATTTCAGGTCCTAGCAGGGACCCTTCCCCTCAAGGAATCCCTTACCATCTAAACCTCCCATCTCAAACCCCAAGGATACAGTTTGACAAAGATTCTCTGTAGTACTGTTAATACTACAGCATACAAAGTCATTTTACACTACTGTGCACTTCCAACCTCGTGGTTACAGTTTGGGGAAGTTCCATTTAGGTATCAACACGAATGTACCTTGTGGCAAACTTATAGACACCAGTTTGCTGTGGAGAAACTCAAGTGCAACACAGCCCTGACCTCAACCTGAATGCCTTTGGGATGAATTGGAACAGTGCTAGTCAACCAGGTCTCATCCAACATCAAATACCCAACCTCAAAGATGGGCACAAATTCCCACAGACACCCTCCAAAATCTCATGGGAAGCTTTTCAGAAGAGTGGATGAGGGGAAAGGGGGGAAATTTCAAAATAATGACATGTCTTAGGAATGGGATCTCCAACATGTTCATATACTGTAGGTGTGATGTTCAGGTGTCCACATACTTTTTGCTTTAGGCCCCTTTCACACTGGGGCGGGAGCCGCGGCGACGGTAAAGCAGCGCTATATTTAGCGCTGCTTTACCGTAGTTTTAGCCGCGGTATTCGGCCGCTCGCGGTGCGGTTTTACCCCCCGCGAGTGGCCGAAAAAGGGTTAAAATCCCCCCGCAAAGCGCCGCCGTATTACCGCGGTGTCCCATACAAATCAATGGGAAGGAGCGGTATAGGAGCGGTGAATACACCGCTCCTATACCGCTCCAAAGATGCTGCTAGCAGGACTTTTTTTACTGTCCTGCTAGTGCACCGCTCCAGTGTGAAAACCCGTCGGCTTTCACACTGGAGTGAATGGGGCTGTTTTTTTCAGGCGGTGTACAGGCGCTATTTTTAGTGCTGTACCGCCTGAAAACCGCCCCAGTGTGAAAGGGGCCTTATAGTGCATGTCAAGCTGAACTGGCCAGCTTTGTGACAGCTAATCAGATTCACAGGTTAGGTGGAATGTTAAAAAAAAAAAAAAAACACAGATTCAAGAATTGCATAAGACAAACAGAAAAGCAAAGTTAAATGACATGGGTCTGTCTGTATCCATACTTATTAGTTATCAGTCCTTACATTTCATATGTAACAGCAGGAGTTACAGAGAATTCACTCCCTTCACGCTCAAGGACAGCTGATAACTCTCAGCTACTCCCCTGCTGCAACGGTTTAACTGCTGCTTCCATGAACTCTGCTCTAACGGAAAAAGCTGGATATTATTTTATAACACAGAGCTGCTGGAGTCGCAAAATACAAACTGATATCACTATTACCTCTTTGCCCTGGCAGAGGAGCAAAAAGGCAGTCCAGTACCTGACACCCTAAGAAATGTGGTGTCAGTACCTAGATGGTTTTGCTGTTTCAGACATGCTCAGCAGTGAAACGGGCATACACAGAACCTAAGCTTTTTTTAAGCCTTCTACATGTAAGGCCTCATGCACATGAGAGCATTTTCCAGTACAGTGTAATAAACATGGGCATTTCAGCACCCTGGAGGCACATTTGGTATGTACAGCTTGTCAAAATCAATGACTGGTTGAAATACGAGTCAGCTATACGCACATCTGAGTGGTACTCGAATACAGGGCCGTATGTATATAGGGATGTGCCCCGAATGCAGACTTTTGGTAATTGGGGCATATGTCCCTGTATGCATATAGCCCTGTATACAAGTACTGCTCAGATGAGTATACAGCCAAAAGCATATATCAGCTTATCATTGATTTTGATAGGCTGCTAGCAGTAGGCTGTGTGTAACACCTCCGCCTTCCCGACGCCAAAATACACCAGATTTTTATGCTGCAAGATCTTAAGAGACATGGACCCCTTGTCTCGCAATCTTTTTGTAGTCAGTTCAGTAGTGCCAAAACATAACAAAAATGTTCTAGCTTTAGGCCTTGCTTACATTTGTAGTGGTAAAAACATGTGAATACGCCGGGTTTCTGTGCACCCCAGCAACCTTAAGCTATACAGGTGAATCGCAAAAAATTAGATCATCATCAAAAATGTATTACAGTAATTAAAAAAGAGAAACTCATTTTATTTAGATGCGTTACACACAGAGTGATATATTTCAAACATTTCTTTCTTTTAATTTTGATGATTATGGCTTGCAGCTAGTGAAAGTCAAAAATTCTGTATCTCAAAAAATTTGAATATTGTGAACAAGTTAAATATTGTAGACTCATGGTGTCACACTGTAATCAGCAAATTAATTCCAAACGCCTGTAAAGGTTTCCTGAGCATTTAAATGGTATCTCAGTCTGGTTCAGTAGGTTACACAATCAAGGGAAAGATTGCTGACGTGAGTTGTCCAGAAGACAGTCATTGACACCCTCCACAAGGTGGTTAAGTCACAGAAAGAAACTGGCTGTTCACAGAGTGCTGTATCCAAGAATATTAATGGATAGTTGAGTGGAAGGAAAAAGTGTGGTAGAAAAAAGGTGCACAAGGAACAGGGATAACAGCAGCCTTCAGAGGATTGTGAAGCAAAGGCCATTCAAGAATTTTGGGGGAGATTTACAAGGAGTGGACTACGGCTGGTGTCAGTGCTTCAGGGGCCACCACACATAGACATATCCAGGACATGGGCTACAACTGTCCCATTCCTTGTGTCAAGCCACTCCTGAACCAGAGACAACAACAGAAGCATTTTACTTGGGCTAAGGAGAAAAAGGACTGGACTGTTGCTCATTAGTCCTCTTTTCGGATGAAAGTAAATTTTGCATTTCATTTGGAAATCAAGGTCCCAGAGTCTGGAGGAAGAGTGGAGAGGCACAGAATCCAAGTTTCATGAGGTCCAGTGTGAAGTTTCCACAGTCAATGATGATTTCGGGAGCCATGTCATCTGCTGGTGTTGATTCACTGCGTTTTATCATCAAGTCCAAAGTCAGCGCAGCCCTCTACCAGGAAATTTTAGAGCACTTCATGCTTCACTCTGCTGACCAGCTTTATGGAGATGCTTATTTAATTTTCCAGCAGACTTGGCACCTGCCCACCAGTGCCGATCCTGACCTCCCTGGGGCCCTAAGCAAAATTCTGCTAAGGGGCCCTCTACCTGACCTGTGATGCCGTGAGCTATGTAAACCATTTGCCATTGCCACACAGTCTCTCTTACATCAGTGTCCCCAGAGGGCCCCGTCCTTACATTAGTGTCTCCAGAGAACCCCCCTCTTACATTAGTGTCCTTAGAGAGACCCCCCTTACACCAGGGTCCCCAGAGAGCCCCCCCTCTTACATTAGTGTCCCCAGAGGGCCCCGTCCTTACATTAGTGTCCCCGGAGAGCCCCCCTCTTACATTAGTGTCCCCATAGGCCCCACTCTTACATCAGTGTCCCCAGAGGACCCTTTCCTTACATTAGTGTCCCCAGAAAGCCCCCCTCTTACATCAAGGTCCCCAAACAGCTGACTCCGCCACTTGCAGAGATTCCCCTGTACCTGGCTGGTGGAGGTGGGAGGCGGCGATCGGCAGCTCTATGGTGTCCATAGGCAGGGGGATCTCCTTGGGGCTAGAAGTTCCATCTCCGAGTGTATACAGTGGAGAGGGGCCTTTGACCCGGGCATCAGCAACAGTGTTCAAGCAGAGAGAAAGTGAAACTGATACCTGCCCGGGTCAGAGGCACCTCCCTTCTCCTCTCCACTGTATACACTGAGAGCACTACAAGCCCCAGGGAGATCCCGCCGCCCACTCAGGTACCATAGAGCTGCCGATCGCCGCCTTCCACCTCTCCCCACTGCACACTAAACAGCCAGCCAGAGGTGCAGGGGGGATGCAGCTTGCATAGTGTGCATATAGGGTGGATCGGCTCTGCTGCCCACACTGCCAAAAGTACCAATACTTGGTTTAATGATCATGGCATTACTGTGCTTGATTGGCCAGCAAACTCTCCTGACCTAAACTCCATAGAGAATCTGTGGGGCATTGTCAAAAAGGGAGATGAGACACCAGACCCAACAATGCAGATGAGCTGAAGGCCGCTATCAAAGCAACCTGGGGGCTTTCATAACATCTCAGCAGTGCCACAGGCTGATCATGCCACCCCGCATTGATGCAGCAATTCATGCAAAAGGCGCCCCTACTAAGTTTTGAGTGCTTACTATACATTGACATACTTTTCAGTAAGCCAACATTTCTGTATTAAAAGTCCTTATTTTTTTTATTGGTCTTATGTAATATTCAAATTTTCTGAGATACAGCTAGTGAAAACCCCAAATTCTGTAAGCCATAATCATCAAAATTAAAAAAAAAGAAATGCTTGAAATATATCACTCTGTGTGGAATGTATGTATTATTGAACTTAACTGAAATAAATTAACTTTTTGATGATATTGACATTTTGACACACCTTACTATCATTATATTGATTCTTACATCGGGCAGCAAGGTGGGGTCATTCTGTAAGAGCAGATAGCGCAATTCTGTTATGGTCAAGCCGTCCAGATGGTACTTCTTCAACACCTTTACAGCTTTATCTGTATCGATGCGATGGTCAAACTTACAGCGCGGCCTGTGAAACAGAATACAGAGCCTCATTTCAGCACTTTTTTTTATAAAGAATAACATTTTATGTTCAAAACTTTTCAAAAACAAATTCACCTTCAGGACAATTAGAAACATTGCTCGAGTTTTAGTCCTGATGCACACAGGCACCATGATGTAAAATTTGGGCGTATTTCCTTGCCTGGGCAGCACAGGTGGCGTGTACAGCGATCCATAGAAATCAGAGGCTGTAGGCAAATGTTTGCTGGTACTTGTGTAAACATGTGTATGCATGTGGACATATGACCTAAGACACAGACACTCAGTCTGCTTGTGTACGTAGGTCCATACACAGGCATGTTAAAGTGGTGTTGCCACCAAAAAAAGAAATTTGGCTTAAAAATCATAAAAATTGCCTGTTGCTAGGGGGTCCCTGGTAGTCTGCCACCTTCATTGCCCGGGCAATGACATCACTTCCCCTAGGCGCCGCACAGTCATCTGGGACCTGTCATGTGTCCCAGATGAGTGAGCGTCGAATCACGGCGCAGCTCGCGCATGCGCAGTGGGTGCCGGCTGTGAAGCCACAGCCGGGTTCCCACATTAAGAATGCCGGCGCCGCGAGCGGAGCGGGGAACGAGGGGGGCTCGTTCCCCCGCATCGCTGGACCCCGGGACAGGTAAGTGTCCGATATTAAAAGTCAGTAACTGCAGTATTTGTAGCTGCTGACTTTTAATTTTTTTTTTGTTGTGGGCACTCCACTTTAATGCAAATACAGACATGAACCCACATACAGAAATAGATTTCTCTGGGTGGTTGTATTTCAATAACTGTGGCTCCATCATACGACCACAGGCACCTGCGTACATGAGGAAGTTAGCTGTCGGCTAACGAAACATGTCAGCATAATTTCAGCTCATTCGTGATGATGGAGGGGTCGTAGCACTGAGGCTGCTTTCACACTGGAGCGGTGGGGGCGCTGGCGGTAAAGCGGCGCTATATTTAGCGCCGCTTTACCGGCGTTTTAGCAGCGCATTTCGGCCGCTAGCGGGGTGGTTTTACCCCCCGCGAGCGGCCGAAAAAGGGTCAATACCGCCCGCAAACCGCCGCTGCAGCAGCGTTTTGCGGGCGGATTCGGCGCGCTCCCCCATTGTTTTCAATGGGACCGGGCGCTATAGGAGCGGTAAATATACCGCTCCTATAGCGAGCCAAAGATGCGGCTTGCAGGACTTTTTTGAGCGTCCTGCAAGCGCACCGCTTCAGTGTGAAAGCCCTCGGGCTTTCACACTGAAGGAACAGCAACAGCTGTTTCGGGTCGGTTTGCAGGCGCTATTCTTAGCGCAATAACGCCTGCAAACCGCCCCAGTGTGAAAGCAGCCTGACACAAACTGTGTATTGAGGCAGTGGAACAGCTGAGAGCTTGTTGCAGGCGGGGATCCAGGACACTTAAGAAATTTTACCCCCGCAGCCTTGCTTACTGGACACTGCAGCCTATACAATTAAGCCACCTGTGCCTCCAATAGACAAATGAGAGCCCCTAATCCTAGGTGCCACAGTTGAATTTGTGTACTAATGACGGCCCATGATATATCCACTTGTTTGTTTATGCGTATCCACATTTCAATCCGTTTACAGCTACATATCCTGTTTGGGATGACCAGAATCCACTGCTTAATTAAGGAGGACGACAATAGTATATGCAATTTATTGAGCAACAATACTTCAATCAACTCCCATCCTTTGAGCTGTGTGTATGTCCGATTGTGTGGATGTATGTGCTGCGATTCCTCTTTTTAAATGACAACGTTGTCTTTTTTTAATGTTTTGGAAGGTTACACTCAGACCGCTATTTTTGGTATTTTGTCATGTTTTTTTTCTAAGTGTTCAGTTACTGTGACCCCTTTGGAAGGCCTTGTCCTTTCTTTTTTTTCTTCCTGCCTGCGTACATGAGGCTTCAACCAACCTGACTATATCTGCATTGTTTCTGTGGATACGCGTCCTTCCAGTAACCTGCTGACACTCAGGAGGTGCTCAAGGGGAGGGGTCTGTCTGAGATGATTACAGGATCGTTTCCAGGTTTGTTCTACAAGAAAACCTCCATTGTTGTATCCTCGCAAATTTACAATACCATTGTTTAAAGTGGAAGTAAACCCTCCTATCGTTTTCAGCCAAGGAAGTTGCCATCTTGGCCTCTGTTCAATCTTCAACTACCATGATGCTGCACGTGTGATCAGTTATGACACCAGCCATTGGATGGTTTGACAGTTTTAAATCAAAGGGTTTACTTCCGCTTTAATAAGTTACTAAAGATGATAACATTGTGTGGGGGATGCCTAAAATGTCACCCCAAGCTCTGTGCAGACTTCTTGAAAAAAAGCACTGTGCCTCCCATAGGAAAAAGTAATCTAGATTTATGGAGAAAGAATACTGTTGTCATGGTTGCAAAGAAGAATAAGCATTTTTAGGTAACTGAAACAGCAGCCAATTGATGATAGAGTGGTGAGGGGCTAGAATAGGGGTCTTCAAACGTTCTAAACAAAGAGACAGTTTACTGCCCCTCAGACTTTAATAGGGTCGGACTGTGGTCATTGGAAGTAAAAAAACATCCCGACTTCTGTGGGAAAAACAGTGCTCCATTTTTGGTGTCATTGGGATAAATTATGCCCCATCACTGGGAGGAATTGTGCCCCAACTTTGGTGTCATTGGGACATGGGCGGAATTGTGCCCCATCATTGGGAGGAATTGTGCCCCCATCATTGGTGTCATTGGGAGGAATCGTGCCCCCATCATTGGGAGGAATTGTATCCCCATCATTGGTGTCATTGGGAGGAATCGTGCCCCCATCATTGGGAGGAATTGTATCCCCATCATTGGTGTCATTGGGAGGAATTGTGTCCCCATCATTGGGAGGAATTGCGCCCCAATCATTGGTGTCATTGGGAGGAATCGTGCCCCCATCATTGGGAGGAATTGTGTCCCCATCATTGGTGTCATTGGGAGGAATTGTGCCCCCATCATTGGGAGGAATTGTGCCCCCATCATTGGTGTCACTGGGAGGAATTGTGCCCCCATCATTGGGAGGAATTGTGCCCCAATCATTGGGAGGAATTGTGTCCCCATCATTGGTGTCATTGGGAGAAATTGTGCCCCCATCATTGGTGTCATTGGGAGGAATTGTGCCCCAATCATTGGGAGGAATTGTGCCCCCATCATTGGTGTCATTGGGAGGAATTGTGCCCCCGTCATTGGGAGGAATTGTGCCCCAATCATTGGGAGGAATTGTGTCCCCAATCATTGGGAGGAATTGTGTCCCATCATTGGTGTCATTGGGAGGAATTGTGCCCCAATCATTGGGAGGAATTGTGTCCCCAATCATTGGTGTCATTGGGAGAAATTGTGCCCCCATCATTGGTGTCATTGGGAGGAATTGTGCCCCAATCATTGGGAGGAATTGTGTCCCCATCATTGGTGTCATTGGGAAAAATTGTGCCCCCGTCATTGGGAGGAAATGTGCCCCCATCATTGGGAGGAATTGTGCCCCAATTATTGGGAGGAATTGTGTCCCCATCATTGGTGTCATTGGGAGGAATTGTGTTCCATCAATGGGAGGAATTGTGTCCCCATCATTGGGAGGAATTGTGCCCCAATTATTGGGAGGAATTGTGTCCCCATCATTGGTGTCATTGGGAGGAATTGTGTTCCATCAATGGAAGGAATTGTGTCCCATTGTTGGTGTAATTGGGAGGAATTGTGCCTGTTCATTGGTGTCAGTGGTGAGAATTATGCTCTTATTATTGCTCTCAGTGGATGAAAGCATGCAAAGGGCCCTGGGCTGCAGTTTGGAGACCACTGGGCTAGAACCTGTCAGGTTATTGCTGCCTGTGTCCCTTTGAGAGATTTTCTCTCACTTCCTGTCTCAGCAACAACATCATGAGACAGTGATGACAATTGAATTACAGACAATAAGAGGACCTGTCAGGTTCATTGAAAGAATAGGATCTAATACAAACTAGGTAGGACCCGTCTGGACAGACATACGGGAGCTGCCATCGGACCAATTCACACTGACTTGTGCTAAAATGTACTTACATTTTCATCCATTTTACTCATGTTGTAAGGCACGCTGACGTCCCTTGACATACATGCCCAGCGTTATGGTGTGAATGGGACACATTGAAAATAATTGTTTTTGAGATGTCCTTCCAGTGATCTGTGTTTTACAGCTGCGCTAGAAGGCAAAACAACAGACTGGTGTGACATGGGCCTTCATCCTTATGTACCAAGTCAGTAACCTGGTACCAGCATGCAGCCAGTGAAGGACACCTGATAGGCACTTTTGTTTTTTTCTGGGAGGAAGTGAAATAATGGAAGGATGGGAATGAAGAGTGGGATGAAAGAGAAAGGGAAGAAGTGATAAAAAGAGGAGAGGGAGGGAGGGGAGTTAGAAGGGTGAGAGAGGAAGGAAGGTAAATGGATGCACAAAGGGCCCACAATGGCAGCTCCCTTACTGCAAGCTGCCAAATACAAACACTCAGGACGTGCCATAACCCCCCAAAGGTCCACTTTACCTGCTGCAGCCCCCCAGGACGAAAAAGCGGCACATGTGAAGTTTCCCGCAGTCGCCCGTACACTCCTGGTTGCGATCAGCACACATGCGAAGCTGACTGGCGTAGACCACCAACTGATCACCATCTTGATTTCTGGTCACCAAACTCTGACCTTCCATCGATTCCATCAACTGGAACAATTGCGCTGAACTCAACTGCAGGGACCGGGCCAACTGCTCCTGCTCCATACTGCCCCAATTGGAGCAGAGCACCTTGCAAAGCCGCAGCGAGAGGGGGGAGGAGACAGACATGTTCAGAGGGCGGGGCGTCTGCTCCTGAAATGAGGTCTACCCGCGATATATGGACCTCCCACAATTATCTACCTCAACTTACAACAGCCTCTCTATGGCTACAACCAAATATTCAACTCTCTCAAATCCTCAAATCTAACTGGTGGGTCTTTTGATCTGCAAGAGCCAACCAATCAGTCTGGACCCTTGTGACCCGGTGTCCGGCCCCCGCAGATCAAGAGAATCCAATAATTAAATCTTTAATTTGAAAGGAGTTCTATATAATGAATCTACAATTGTTAGCTGTTCTATCACTCCGGTCTACCAGACAGATTGGTCACCCCCAAATCCCCCCTCAATCCAAATCTGTGTCTATCTGCACTCCTACAATCGCCCAATCTGATCCTTACAAAACCATGATCGCCTGATCCTTACAATCGATTACCCTTCGATCTGATCCTTACAATCGATTACCCTTCGATCTGATCGATCCTTACAAATCGATTACCCTTCGATCTAATCCTTACAATCGATTACCCTTCGATCTGATCCTTACAATCGATTACCCTTCGATCTGATCCTTACAATCGATTACCCTTCGATCTGATCCTTACAATCGATTACCCTTCGATCTGATCCTTACAATCTATTACCCTTCGATCTGATCCTTACAATCGATTACCCTTCGACCTGATCGATCCTTACAAATCGATTACCCTTTGATCTGATCCTTACAATTCGATTACCCTTTGATCTGATCCTTACAATCTATGGTTGTCCGATCCTTGCAATCTACCGTCCTTACAATCTACGATCCTCTGTTCTACGCTTCATCTGATCCCTACAGTCTTCGATCGTCCGATTCTCACAATCTATCCAATATGATTGGCAGATATGTGGCCCCCGAAGATTTGAGTGCAATATCCCGAATATATATATGTCAATGCTCTCCAATCTGTTTAAAAAAATATGCGTCGCTAATGGCTTTCCTGACTCCCTCCTGGGTAGAAGTTCTGAAACTCCACCGATCTAATCTGAAGATGTGGAGCTTCTGTCCGATCCAGACTGGTCACTGGAGGTGGGATACGGAGAACTCAGGAGAGACCTGCCATCACCCACCCCGGATCCTCCTCTTCTCCTCCCAGCATCAGCCTCATCCAGGAAACCGAAACTCCAAATTCAGAGCGCGCCCACGGCCCCGCCCCATCACTTCGGGCTATGCGCGCACCCGGCTCTCACCATAGTGTTACTAGGTACGCCGCCTTCTACGAGCTATGCGCGCCCCTTGAACTTTCCGAAGATTTCATGCTATGAGCGCCCTCTATCCGTGCTACTTGGTAGGCCGCCTTCCCCGCTCCGAGCTATGCGCGCCCCCGCTGGACTGCCCAATGCGCGTTCCAGTCCCGCTGCGTCGGCTCACGTGATGAGGGAAGCTACAACGGTGTATCTCATACTGTGCCCTTCGATCTGCTGATTGGTAGTTGCTCTCCAGGATGGGCGTGTTCTGGAATTGTATTAGGTTATATGATCACATGATCAGAGAAGCTGATACCCTAAACATCCCCTTCCTTGGCAGCATATTAGAACACCTCATTAGAGGGGACTTTCCTCTGTACTTTCCCTCATACTTTCTGGTTAAAGCAGTAATTAAAGGGGATTCCACCCTAAAGTGGAACTCCTGCTTTTCGGAACCCTCCCCCCCCCTCCGGTGTCACATTTGGCACCTTTCAGGGGGGAGGGGGGTGCAGATACCTGTCTAAGACAGGTATCTGCACCCACTTCCGGGCATAAACTCTCACGGGAGTTTACGTCACTTCCTGTCCCGGCGCGCTGTCTGCCGGGACACACACGTGTCCCGGCAGACAGCGCTGAACATTCTCATTGCGCCGCGCGACTCGCGCATGCGCAGTAGGGAATCGGGAAGTGAAGCCACTTCCTGATTCCCTCACCGAGAATGGCGCCGGCTACAGCAGAGAGCCGAGCGAGCGATCGGCCTCTGCTGCCGACACCGCTGGACCCTGGAACAGGTAAGTGTCCATTTTTTTAAAAGTCAGCAGCTGCAGTATTTGTAGCTGCTGGCTTTTAAAAAAATTTTTTTCAGTACAGTCCCGCTTTAAAGTGGTAAACCCCCCCCCCCCCCCCCCCCCCCAAAAAAAAACATTTGGAATTTTTTTTTTTAACTCACCTCTAAATGCCTATTGCTAGGGGGTCCCTCATAGGGCACCTTCTCTTTAAAGTCCACTTTGTGATTTTTACCTATAATAAGATTTACCTGTAATAAGACTTACCTGTTGGTAAAATGAATATGGCATGCACCATCGTGCACAGTTTAGGAGATATTTACCCTGGATGAAGCCAGTGACATGACCTGCGCATGCGCTCTGAAGGTCCAGCATACTGTGCCGATGTTCTGTCAGATTAATCGACCCGTCAAAACTTGTAAGTGACGTTCCATCACGGCCATCTTGGTACACCTCGCACTCGGCCGCAGTATGCCTGACGTCGCCAAACGGACATCTTTTTACACCCGCCGAAGTCTTGCACTTCACACTTATTTTTACCACTAAACTGAGCTTATATCATGAAATACAGTATTTAGAAGTCTGTAAACCTATCTTGATGTTGAATTTTAAAAGCAGCGGTCTTCTGTCAGATTAGCAAACCTGTGAGATCAGTAGGCTTTCCGCTGCTTTTAAAATTCAACATCAAAACACTGTCATGGAGTTCTAAATACTGTTTTTGACGATATAACCTCAGTTTAGTGGTAAAAATAAGTGTGAAATGCAAGATTTCGGTGGGTGTACAAAGATGTCTGCTTGGCGATTTCAGACTGTAGCTTAGTGTGGCGAAATGACACACTGCCAAGTATCAAGATGGCTGCAATGAATTCTGACGGGTCACCTAATCTGACGGAACACCGGACCTTCAGAACTGCATGCCTGAACCAAGGGCTCCCAGGCATCATCGTAGCTCAAGCCACTCACGCCACTGGAGCCCACGAACCCAGAAGAAAGACCGGGGGAAGATGTCAGCTCTCTCAGCAGTTTAAGTATTTATATAGCCAAACCAATTTTTTAAAGGTTTGGCTGGAGTAGAGAAGGGTTAAAGCACAGTCATATTTGTACTACTGTCTGTGTCCCAGATGGCAAGATTCACCCTCTCTAAGGGCTCATTCACGTGTGTGTAAATACCATGTGTTTATGCAGCATTTATTTGGTATTTCCAAAGCCTCATAACCGCCCTTCAATGCCTGCCATTAATATTACAATGCTACCACACAGTGCTATTCACACAGGTGCAGAAGCGTTGTGTTGTATTAACCAGTTAATAACCGGCCGATAGCCAAAAAACGGCTACAGGGCGGTTTCTTAACTCTGGGAGGGCGTACAGTGACGTCCTCCCAGGGGCGTGCACACGTGGACCCAGCGCAACACGGAACGCGGTAAAGGGCCAGTGACAGCGGCCCTTTACCACGTGATCGCTCCGTCCAATGACGGAGCGATCACAAATGTCAACAAGGAAAGTTCATCGCTCTCCTCTCCTGACACCGATGCAGCGTGCGAGGAGAGAGATCGTGTGCCACACAGTGAGTCTGTATAATTCAGCAGTGCCCAGCAGTGCCCCACAGTGCTAAAAAACAGTGCCATCTGTCATCTGTGTCACCTGTGCCACCTTTGTGCCACACCAGTGCCACCAGTGCCCATCAGTGCCACCTGTGCCCATCAGTGCTCATCTGCGCCACTGCAGTGCCAGACCAGTGCCGCCTGTGCCCACCAGTGCTGCCTGTGCCCACCAGTGCCGCCTGTGCCCACCACTGCCACTTGTGTGCCCACCAGTCCCATCTGTCTGTGTGCTAATCAGTGCCACCAGAGCCACACCAGTGCCACCAGAGCCACTACAGTGCACACCAGTGCCACCTGTGCCCATCAGTGCCACCTGCGCTACTGCAGTGCCACATCAGTGCCGCCTGTGCCCACCAGTGCCACCTGTGCCCACCAGTGCAGCCTCACCAGCCACCAGTATGGCAAAAAAATTATTTACTAGTGAGGAGGCCTACCAGCTTCTATGTATGACCGATGAGAGCAGCTAGGAGCTCTCTGAGTCTCAGTCCGATATGGATTCGGCCTATGAACCCGTTACAAGCAGCGGGTCTGATACAGAATCGGAAGAGGAATGTGTGCCCGTGAAAAGAAGGCGTTGTGGCGTGGAACAGCAGCCTACTACCTCGAGAGCAGAGCCGTCCACCTCGAGAGCAGAGCCGTCCACCTCGAGAGCAGAGCTATCCACCTTGAGAGCAGAGCCACTACAACAAAGGTCAGTCACTAGTAGGGTGTCATCTCAGCCCCAAAGGGATAGGGGCCTGTGGCTTCCCCCTAATTCCGGAGCAGCAAATATCCCCCCTTTCACCACCAGCCAGGTGTCCAGGTGAACACCGATGATTTTTCAATGATTGATTTTTTTCACTTAGTTTTCACCGAAGACTTACTATCATCCATTGTGGCCCAGTGCAACCTCTACGCACAGCAGCACATAGTAAGTAACCCTGGCTCTAGTTACGCCTGTCCCTTTCAGTGGAGAGAACTAACCGTAGACGAATTCAAAATTTTCTTAGACCTAACTTTTTCAATGGGACTCTCAAAAAAAAAAAACAATTGTACTCCTATTGGTCTACCAAACCCGTCCACCACATGCCAGTCTTCTCATCCCTTATGCCAAAATCCAGACACCTAATAATTATACCTCCACTACAATGACAACACCCAGTGCCCTCCCGAAATGACCCAGCTTATGACAAACTATTTAAAATTCGACCACTCCTAAATTATTTCTCAGATAAATTTTCCCAATTATATACCCCCGAACAGAATATTTGCGTGGATGAGTCCCTTGTATAATTCTCAGGCAGGCTTGGCATCAGTTTATCCCCAGTAAAAGGGCCCAATATGGGGTTAAACTGTACAAACTGTGTGACCGAGCCACGGGGTACATCTACTCCTTTCGGGTGTACGAAGGGAAGGACTCCCAACTGCATCCCCCTGATTGCCCAGAGTACATCGGAGCCAGCGGAAAAGTGGTCTGGGAGCTTGTCTATCCACTCCTTGAAAAGGGATACCATCTTTATGTGGATAATCTCTACACTAGCTTGCCCCTCTTCCGCAATCTTCACCGGAGAGACACCCCAGCATGTGGTACAGTAAGAGCCAATAGAAAGGGCTTCCCGCAAAAACTCATCAATGAAAGGCTACGACGAGGGGAGACGGCATCTTTGCGGAACCAGGAGCTATTGGCTGTAAAGTGGAGGAACAGACGAAACGTCCACATGCTTACGACAATCCATAATGACACCTACGTGGAAGTCTACAGAAGAAGCGGCCCAACCCAGAAACCAGCTTGCATATATGATTATAACTTGTTTATGGGGGGTGTGGACTTCAACGATCAGATGATTGAATCCTACATTCCCACAAGAAAATCCTGCCACTGGTATAAAAAAGTGTCCATTTATTTTTTCAGTTTGGCCATGTATAACACTTATGTTATTTACGAAAAATCTACAGAGAACCCCGTACCCTATCTGCACTACCAAGAAGAAGTTATTTCCGCCCTTTTGTACCCTGAACAGCAACTGATTCTGTGAGCAGACTCCACGAGCGCCACTTTCCTGACAAAATCCCTCTCCCCCCGAGAAACAGGCCACAGACGTCAGAAGAAATGCCGGGTGTGCTCCAGAGAAGGAATTAGAAGAGACACCACGTAATATTGTCCCGATTGTCCTTCCTAACCAGGCCTCTGTATAGGTCAATGTTTCCGCCGTTACCATACATCTCTAAATTATTAGGGAAGTATGGTAAATGTAATTCTCATTTCCTATCATTTTCCTCCACACCCCTTATACCACTGCACTGAACTGTACATACATCTGCCTTCTCCGGAACCGAACCTGGCCTGTTATATGACCAAGCTTCTGCCTAACGCTAAACATAACTTTGCCTTCTCCGGAACCGACCCTGGACTGGTATACGACCAAGCTTCTGCCTAACGCTAAACATACTTCTGCCTTCTCCGGAACCGAACCTGGCCTGTTATATGACCAAGCTTCTGCCTAACGCTAAACATACCTCTGCCTTCTCCGGAACCGACCCTGGACTGGTATACGACCAAGCTTCTGCCTAACGCTAAACATACTTCTGCCTTCTCCGGAACTGACCCTGGCCTGTTATACGACCACTCTTCTGCCTAACGCTAAACTGTACCTACCTCTGCCTGCTCTGGAACTGACCTTGGACTGTTTGACCATGTTTTTTGCCTGCCTCTTGGATTGATCTTTTACCCTGCTATGCTAGTGGGAACACAGGGGTCTCACATATGTGAGGGGCTCCAGAATTTTTTTTCTGGATGAAGAAAACTAATTTTTTAGTTTTCTCATTCCCAGATTAGCGTCTGGAGGCTTAAAAGAGATTTGGGTGGGAGAATCCTCTACCCCTGTACCCATTCTTTCCTGGCCGTGTTCCTGCTTACTACCAGGACCAATATTTTGTCACTGCTGGCAATGTCTCTACTTGCACTGACCCTGGGCTGTATGTGGACAGTATCCCTGCCTGTACTGACTATGGACAATATTCCTGCCTGCTGCCTGGACAATTCCATTCACTGTCGCTGACCACGTCCCTGCCTGCTGCCTGGATCAGGGCTCTCCTCCTGTGGACAATTGCACTACTAAAACCACAGGTACTGTAATCTTTTGTTTACCCTTTACTAAGCAGAATGTATTTTAGGGTGTAATTCTTGGTATGTACATGCTGTGTTAGAAATATGAAGGGCCTTCAAAAATGTGATTGTAAGGAAATTGGATGCGTAATTTATGTCCCTAGAACACCTGATAGTGCTTGTTGGATGTTGGGCCTCTATGTGGCCAGGCTGTGTAAAAGTCTCACACATGTGGTATCGCCGTACTCAAGAGGAGTAGCAGAAAATATTTTGGGGTGTCATCTACAACACATGCTATGTGTTGGAAATATCTTGTAAATGCACAACTTTGTGTAAAAAAATGCGTTTTCATTTTTTTTCCACATTTTCCAAAAACTTCGGGAAAAAAAATGAACCTTTCAAAAGACTCACTATGCCTCATAGATTATACGTTGGGGTGTTTGCTTTCCAAAATGGGGTCACTTTTTGGGCGTTTCCATTGTCCTTGTGCTCCAGTGCCTTCAAAATTGTAATAGGTGGTTGAGAGATTAGATGTGTAATTTATGCTCCTAAAACGCCTGAAGTTGCTACTTCAATGTTGGGCCTGTGTATGTGGCCAGGCTGTGTAAAAGTCTCACACATGTGGTATCGCCGTACTCAGGAGGAGTAGCAGAATATATTTTGAGGTGTCATTTTTGCTATGTACATGCTATGTGTTGGAAATATCTTGTAAATGCACAACTTTGTGTAAAAAAAATGCGTTTTCATTTTTTTCCACATTTTCCCCAAACTTCTGGAAAAAAATGAACCATTCAAAAGACTCATTATGCCTCATAGATTATACGTTGGGGTGTTAGCTTTCCAAAATGGGGTCACTTTGTGGGCGTTTCCATTGTCCTGGTGCTCCAGGGCCTTCAAAATTGTATTAGGTGGTTGAGAAATGATGTGTCATTTATGCTCCTAGAACGCCTGATGGTGCTATTTCAATATTGGGCCTCTGTAAGTGGCCAGGCTGTGTAAAAGTCTCACACATGTGGTATCGTAATACTCAGGAGGAGTAGCAGAATGTATTTTGGGGTGTCATTTGTGGTATACACATGCCATGTGAGAGAAATAACCTATTATAATGAAAATTTTGTGAAAAAATAAATAAAAATCTTCATTTTGCAAAGAATTGTGGGAAAAAAATGACAACATCAAAAACCTCACCATGCCTCTTACTAAATACCTTGGAATGTCTACTTTCAAAAAAGGGGTCATTTGGGAGGTATTTGTACTTTCCTGGCATGTTAGGGTCTCAAGAAATGAGATAGGCCATCAGTACATCAGGTGTGCTCATTTTTTTGATTCGCACCACAGTTTGTAGACTCTATAACTTTCACAAAGACCAAATAATATCCACTAATTTGGGTTATTTTTACCAAAGATATGTAGCAATATACATTGTGGCCAAAATTTATGAAGAAAAATTAATAATTTGCAAAATGTTATCACAAAAACTAAGAAAAATGCGTTTTTTTTTTCAAAATTTGATTTGATTTGAATTGAAATTTTTTACTTTTTTTTTCAAATGTGGCACATTTTCAGATGTGCCAAACCGCATCATGCCATAGCACCATGCAGCTCAGAGCAGCGCAATTTGAAAAAAAAAACGGGTCAGGGACTAATGTCCCTGCATTTCTGTGAGGTGGGGCAGGTTAGCCCACTGAAATGAATGGGTGTCCTATATTTAGAACACAGGTCGCACAGATCCGAACAGAGGCTTAAACCCAACCACACTGAATTAAAACAGACAGATCTGGCTTTATAATCCTGGGAGTACTGCACTGTATCAGGCCGTATCCTCTGTTTCTCAAAAGGGGTTCTGTAACATCCTGGGCATTTGGGTTCCCCTGGGGTGCCACAAGCACAAGACTGTTTTCCCTGGATAAGAGATGGATAGCGGGGCTCTGATGTTACAGGGGTCCTCTGATATATAGGGGGGCCTTTGATGTGATTGGAAGGAAACTTATATATAGGGGGACCACCAATAGGATGGGGACCTCTGATGTGAAGGGGGTACTCTAATGAAGGGAGACCTCTGATGTCAAAGGAGGTTTCTGTAAAGTTAATTTAACCGCTTAGCGACCGCCCACTGTAGATTTTCTGTGCCAGAGCACCTACCTGGTACGTGATCTGACAGTTCCGTGTCCGGGGCGCATGCACGCCGGGACCCGCCAATCATTAACCGCTTCCCGACCGCCTCACACAGATATACTGTGGTAGAACAGCACGTACAGGCAGATTAACGTACCTGTACGTGGCCCTTTAAGAGGCGTCTTGCAGGCATGTGCCGGGAGCTCCGTGACCGTGATCGTGGGTCCCGCGGACTACCTGCGATCGTCTCACGGCGAGGGAGAATGGGGAGAGGCTAATGTAAACAAGCATCTCCCGTTCTGCCTAATGACACTGTCACTGATCACAGCTCCCTGTAATCCTGAGCTATGATCAGTGATGTGTCACACACAGCCCCCCCCCTGTTAGACTCACTCCCTCGGACACACTTAACACCTACAGCACCACCTAGTGGTTAACCCCTTCACTGCCAGTCACATTTACACAGTAATCAATGCATTTTTAATTGCACTGATCGCTGTATAAATGTGAATGGTCCCAAAATCGCGCCAAAAGTGTCTGATGTGTCCGCCATAATGTCGCAGTCATGATAAAAATCGCTGATCGCCGCCATTACTAGTAAAAAAAATAATTATCAATAAAAATGCCATAAAACTATCCCCTATTTTGTAGACGCTATAACTTTTGCCCAAACCAATCAATAACCGCTTATTGCGTTTTTTTTTTTTACCAAAAATATGTAGAAGAATACGTATCGGCCTTAACTGAGGAAAAAAAAAAATTTTTTTTATATATTTTTTGGGGATATTTATTATAGCAAAAAGTAAAAAATAATGTGTTTTTTTCAAAATTGTCGCTATTTTTTTCGTTTATAGCGCAAAAAATAAAAACCGCAGAGTTGATCAAACACCACCAAAAGAAAGCTCTGTTTGTGGAAAAAAAAGGACAATTTTGTTTGGGAGCCATGTCGTATGACTGCGCAATTGTCAGTTAAAACGGCGCAGTGCCGAATCGCAAAAAGTGCTGTGGCCTTCGGCCAGCCAAATGGTCCGGGTTAAGGAGAAAGGCAGAATGGCGGTCTGCCTATGTAAACAAGGCAGACCACCATTCTGTCAGAGGGGAATGTGCTGATCCGGTGCAGTGCCATAGAATGAGATTTGCCATAGAATGAGATGCTCCGCCTCCATGCTCCGCCTCCATCACATCCTATTGGCTCACAATCAGTCTCACTTTGGCTATCATAGGGAGAGGATCTCCTCCCTGTGATAGCTGGACCTGCACGGAGCTCTCCGTGTCCCGGTCCAGCCCGGTGGATGGCTCATCTCTGTCACTGGAGGTAGAAGTTCAGTGCAGGGCACATAGGAAGGAGGAGGGGGGGGGGGGGTGAGGGGCACACACCAATCATATCTGCAGAACTGGGCAAGCAGTCCCATGTGAAAGGACCTGTGGACGACGGGCACGTTACAGCCCCAGGTGCCAGGGTGTCCAGTGATAACAATCACCAGACAGAGAGAGAGGAAGGTACAAAGTCATCTGCAAAGCCTGCTTTCTGCTTAAACGCTTCACATCCCATTATATATTCACTGCTAAATAAGACTGTTCACAGGAAAAACCACCCCCACCCGTTCACCATTCATTCTGCACGGGGCTTTGTAAGTAGAGTAGAAGTCAGAGCATTGCGGTGCCCATCCAGGGGAAGTCTCCTAGCTGGACGCTCCAGCATTTACAGGTTCAAGAATTAAAAAGCCGCTCTCTCGCTAGCAGTGTGCAGGAGTTAATGGCTCGGCCAGCTGCTCAGAATCTCCCCCCGTCTAGGACAATGAGAGCGAATGGCAGCGGCGGAATGTAGTAAAGATCTTCTGCCTTTTCAATAGACTGAATGCAGAGAAGCTCCAGCTTGGAATCCTCCTGGGGATTCCTCAGCTGCTGCTGCTGCATGGGGGTGACGGTGATAAAGATACAAGCGGCACAAAACATTTTCCGTGCTTTGCAAGTGTCACTCAGCACTTTGAGCCATCCCTTAAAACCACAACTCAAATCGCCTATTTAGCTCCTATAGAGCTCCGTGCAGGTCCAGCTATCACAGGGAGGAGATCCTCTCCCTATGATAGCCAAAGTGAGACTGATTGTGAGCCAATAGGATGTGACGGAGGCAGAGCATCTCATTCTATGGCAAATCTCATTCTATGGCACTGCACCGGCTGCAAGCTCACATGGCTTTCTGCCTTCTACTACGGTAGCCCGGCTAGATAAAACAGTTCAGCTGATAGCGCCCCGCCTACCGATCTCTTTCCGCGTTACTTATTGGAAAAGCCGCCTAGCTACGCCAGTCCGGATAGCGTAAATGCCACGCCCCTCCACACGCCGCCTCTTGAAGCGATGTGTCTGTAGGCGCGCTCCCGTGTCTATTCACAACCCCAGTGCGCCTGCTGAGGAGACATGCGCGCTCCCGACGCACAGTCTTTTTATTGTTAGCCTCACTAGTATTGTATTCCCTCTTGTAGATGAAAAGAGCCATTAAAACAGAAAGAAATCACATCTATTTAGGACAAGTTTACATTGGCGCCAAAAGCAGACGTTTATACGGGTATTCCGAGCAACCTATCACAATGGTGTGCGTAGCAGCGAGCGATGACATCACATCGCACCACAAATCATCCGTCATCTGTTGTTTGGCTACCGTTACCGCTTCCCAAACGCCTCTATGTAAACGCACTGCAAACACGCCACAAATGCCTCACAAATGACTGTGGTGTTTTCTAACGCGTTTGTGATGCGTCCAGAAAGCGTTCATAGCTGAGATAGTACAAGCAGTGCCGATCCTGACCTCCCTGGGGCCCTAAGCAAAATTCTGCTAAGGGGCCCTCTACCTGACCCATGATGCCGTGAGCATAGGTGCCCAGAGAGCCTCCCTCCTTACATTAGGGTCCTCAGAGAGCCTCCCCTTACGTCAGGGCCCCTAGAAAGCCTCCCCTTACGTCAGGGTCCCCAGAGGGCTCCCCTTACATCAGTGTCCTCAGAGAGCCCCTCCTCAAATCAGGGTCCCCAGAGAGCCTCCCCCTACATCAGGATCCCCAGAGAGACTTCCTTAAATCCTCACCGCGCCAATCATTGCAGCCTCACCGTGCCCATTATTGCAGCCTCACCGTGTTAATAATTGCCACCTCACCGTGCCCATCATTGCAGCCTTAGTGTGCCCATCACTGCCGCCTCACCGTGTCCATCATTGCCACCTCACCGTGCCAATCATTAAAGCCTTACCATGCCAATCATTGCAGCCTCACCGTGCCCATCACTGCCACCTCACCAT
>CM053029.1:165153199-165179320 GCA_028564925.1 Lithobates sylvaticus
TTTTGAAAAAAAATGTTCAGCCAAAACATTACCACCACCCCATGAAAAAAAAATACAAAAAAAATAAATATTTTGAAAAAGAAAAATCATGATCAGCCAAAACATTATCACCATCTGATGATCAGACAAAATATTATGACCACCCCCATTAAAAAAAAATAATAATTTTTGAAAAAAATGTTCAGCCAAAACATTTTGACCACCCCACGATCAGCCAAAACATTATGACCACCCCATGAAAATAAAATAATAATAAAAAAATAAATATTTTGAAAAAGAAAAATCAGCCAAAACATTATTACCAGCCCATGATCAGCCAAAACATTATGACCACCACATGAAAAAAAAAATAATGATAAAAATAATTTTTGAAAAAAAATACTTGAAGTAATTGTAGCCATATTAGTGCAATTGTGACAGAGAAAATGGGATTTTTGAAAAAAATGTTCAGCCAAAACATTTTGACCACCCCACGATCAGCCAAAACATTATGACTACCTCATTAAAAAAAATAAAAAAAAAAAAAATAAATAAAGAAAAATAAAAAGAAAAATAAAAAAAATATAGAATAAGAAAAATCAGCCAAAACATTATGACCACCCCATGAAAAAAAAAAATTAAAAAAAAAAATATTTTTGAAAAGAAATGTTCAGCCAAAACATTATCACCACCCCATGATCAGCCAAAACATTATCACCACCCCATGAAAAAAAAAAAATAATAATAAAAAAATTAATATTTTGAAAAAGAAAAATCATCATCAGCCAAAACATTATGACCAGCCCATGATCAGCCAAAACATTATGACCACCACATGAAAAAAAAAAAAATAATAAAAATAATTTTTGAAAAAAAATACTTGAAGTAATTGTAGCTGTATTAGTGCAATTGTGACAGAGAAAATTGAGTACTATCTGTGACACTTTTTTTTATTTGCACTAACATATCATTTTTCATAGACCTAAGACCTTGAAGAAGGGGGACACACCCCGAAAGCTCGTCCATGAAAAATGATGTTAGTGCAAATAAAAAAGTATCACGGACAGTACTCAATTTTCTCTGAAAAAAAAAAAATTAAAAAAAAAAAAAAAAAAATTGTATAAAAAAAAATTATTTTTGGAAAAAACTAAATTTTTGTTTGAAAAAAAAATTTGAAAAAAAAAAAAAAGTTTGTTTGAAAAAAAAAAAAATTTGGGGAAAAATATGTTCAGCTCTTTCAGCTAATGATGGAACTTCAACTTTTTACTACTATTTATACTTTTTAAAATATGCTTTTTAACACTTTTCACAGTTACTCCAGCCACTCCAGTAGGTGGAGGCAAGAACACTTCACACAATTTCAACAGAAATTGTAGCTTTCCTAGTTAATCTATCTATCTTATTTTTGTCAATTTAAATAATAATTATTTTGCTGACAATATCACCGCAAGAAGCTGTTACTTACCTAGAAAAGAATGATATCTGTATTCGATTGTTTATGTAAAAGCAGCAGGCTGGTAGCAGAAATGGAAACATTTTATCTCTGATCTGTTAGGAATTGTATGCATTGTATAGATTTGGCAGAGCCGAGCGCTGGAGCCATAGCAACCGATCAACCAATCACAGATCTTCCTAGAAATTTCAAACTGATGCAGGAGAAATGTTGTGGCAGTTGCAGTTGCCTAGCAACATAACTGATGACCTCACAGTGCAGGTCACATGGCCAATGACACTACAGTTCAGCTGCACCTGAGTTAGCCAGTCAGTCTACGGATTGAAGGCAAGCCTGAAGGTTGGTTTCTATTGAGCTCCAGGAGAAATTAGATTTTTTTGGAGAATGAACCGTATCATTAAAAAAATGTAATCTGTTCCTCAATTAATCATCAAAAGGTACATTTATGATCCATTATATTTAGAAGAATTGCATTGTATCTTCTTATTGGTAAACAATAGATTATATATCCCCCCTATTGGTGACCAGTGGCTTATATTCCACACCATCACTGTGTATCCAAAAAGGATATAAAATGTATTTGTGTGTAGTGCTGTATGATGGAGTAGTTATCAGACTATCACAGCACTGACACATAGGAATGAATAGGGATTACGTCTCATAGTCAACTGGTTAAAGTTTATCTATAGACACAGGTGCACTGTGACGACCAGTTTATGAAGCTGCGATCTGAGTGCTTCACTGGCGATCTGTGTCAGAATTCACAGTCCCTGATTCACCAGCTCAGAGGTGGAGAATCGGGGAGTGAAGAGGGAATGTGGGGGGATCTGAGGAGGAAAGAGGAAGATAATTAACTTCCTTGTGCCTCGTTCAGACCCCCCCCAACACTGTAACCATGTCTCCCTATTTTATATATATATAGAGTTAGAGTATATATATATATATATATATATATATATATATATATATATATATATATATATATATATAATGTGTGTGTATATATATACACACATGTATATATAATGTGTGTGTGTATACATGTATATATTATGTAGGGGGACTCTTTATTTTATTAACATTAAATCACACCGTCTGTCCGTGTATTGAGCGGTGATAATCTATCACTGCTTAATAAACTGACATCTGTGTTTCTGTGAATTTCTGGTGCTGTAATCTCGTAAAGTCTCACGAGATTCCAGTATCAGGGGCCGTTCTCCAGTGTTAGAAGCATTTGTAGATCTCTTCACTCCTCCAAGATCTACTCCGCTTCATAAACTGGCACACAGAAGAGAAAAATCTCCTCTGTGAATGCCGGAGAATGAAGCAGTGAATAGGATTTCACTGTTTCATAAATGGACACCTAAATGTCTTTTTTTATTTTGCAGCAGAAGAGGACGACCGTCAGCAGAAGAGGACGACCGTCAGCAGAAGAGGACGACCGAAGAGGACGACCGTCAGCAGAAGAGGACGACCGAAGAGGACGACCGTCAGCAGAAGAGGACGACCGAAGAGGACGACCGTCAGCAGAAGAGGACGACCGAAGAGGACGACCGTCAGCAGAAGAGGACGACCGAAGAGGACGACCGTCAGCAGAAGAGGACGACCGAAGAGGACCGTCAGCAGAAGAGGAAGAGGACCGTCAGCAGAAGAGGACGACCGTCAGCAGAAGAGGACGACCGAAGAGGACGACCGTCAGCAGAAGAGGACGACCGTCAGAAGAGGACGACCGTCAGCAGAAGAGGACGACCGTCAGCAGAAGAGGACGACCGTCAGCAGAAGAGGAGGACCGTCAGCAGAAGAGGACGACCGAAGAGGACCGACAGCAGAAGAGGGCAGAAGAGGACCGTCAGCAGAAGAGGACGACCGTCAGCAGAAGAGGACGACCGTCAGCAGAAGAGGACGACCGTCAGCAGAAGAGGACGACCGACGTCAGAAGAGGACGTCCGTCAGCAGAAGAGGACGACCGTCAGCAGAAGAGGACGACCGTCAGCAGAAGAGGACGACCGTCAGCAGAAGAGGACGACCGTCAGCAGAAGAGGACGACCGTCAGCAGAAGAGGAGGACGACCGTCAGCAGAAGAGGAGGACCGTCAGCAGAAGAGGAGGACCGTCAGCAGAAGAGGACGACCGAACAGGACCGTCAGCAGAAGAGGACGACCGAAGAGGACCGTCAGCAGAGGAGGACAGAAGAGAAGAGGACCGTCAGCAGAAGAGGAGGACCGACAGCAGCAGAGGAGGACCGTCAGCAGAAGAGGAGGACCGTCAGCAGAAGAGGAGGACCGTCAGCAGAAGAGGAGGACCGTCAGCAGAAGAGGAGGACCGTCAGCAGAAGAGGACGACCGTCAGCAGAAGAGGAGGACCGAAGAGGAGGACCGTCAGCAGAAGAGGACGACCGTCAGCAGAAGAGGAGGACCGTCAGCAGAAGAGAGGAGGACCGTCAGCAGAAGAGGACGACCGTCAGCAGAAGAGGACGACCGTCAGCAGAAGAGGACGACCGTCAGCAGAAGAGGAGACCGTCAGCAGAAGAGGAGGACCGTCAGCAGAAGAGGACGACCGTCAGCAGAAGAGGAGGACCGTCAGCAGAAGAGGAGGACCGTCAGCAGAAGAGGACGACCGTCAGCAGAAGAGGACGAGGACCGTCAGCAGAAGAGGAGGACCGTCAGCAGAAGAGGACGACCGTCAGCAGAAGAGGACGACCGTCAGCAGAAGAGGACGACCGTCAGCAGAAGAGGAGGACCGTCAGCAGAAGAGGAGGACCGTCAGCAGAAGAGGACGACCGTCAGCAGAAGAGGAGGACCGTCAGCAGAAGAGGAGGACCGTCAGCAGAAGAGACCGTCAGCAGAAGAGGACAGTCAGCAGAAGAGGACGACCGTCAGCAGAAGAGGAGGACCGTCAGCAGAAGAGGAGGACCGTCAGCAGAAGAGGACGACCGTCAGCAGAGGAGGACCGTCAGCAGAAGAGGAGGACCGTCAGCAGAAGAGGACGACCGTCAGCAGAAGAGGAGGACCGTCAGCAGAAGAGGAGGACCGTCAGCAGAAGAGGAGGACCGTCAGCAGAGGACCGTCAGCAGAAGAGGAGGACCGTCAGCAGAAGAGGAGGACCGTCAGCAGAAGAGGAGGACCGTCAGCAGAAGAGGAGGACCGTCAGCAGAAGAGGACCGACCGTCAGCAGAAGAGGAGGACCGTCAGCAGAAGAGGACGACCGTCAGCAGAAGAGGAGGACCGTCAGCAGAAGAGGAGGACCGTCAGCAGAAGAGGAGGACCGTCAGCAGAAGAGGACGACCGTCAGCAGAAGAGGACCGTCAGCAGAAGAGGAGGACCGTCAGCAGAAGAGGACGACCGTCAGCAGAAGAGGACGACCGTCAGCAGAAGAGGACGACCGTCAGCAGAAGAGGACGACAGCAGAAGAGGACCGTCAGCAGAAGAGGAGGACCGTCAGCAGAAGAGGAGGACCGTCAGCAGAAGAGGACCGTCAGCAGAAGAGGAGGACCGTCAGCAGAAGAGAAGAGGAGGACCGTCAGCAGAAGAGGAGGACCGTCAGCAGAAGAGGACGACAGTCAGCAGAAGAGGACGACCGTCAGCAGAAGAGGACGACCGTCAGCAGAAGAGGAGGACCGTCAGCAGAAGAGGAGGACCGTCAGCAGAAGAGAGGACCGTCAGCAGAAGAGGACGACCGTCAGCAGAAGAGGAGGACCGTCAGCAGAAGAGGACGACCGTCAGCAGAAGAGGAGGACCGTCAGCAGAAGAGGAGGACCCGTCAGCAGAAGAGGAGGACCGTCAGCAGAAGAGGAGGACCGTCAGCAGAAGAGAAGAGGACGACCGTCAGCAGAAGAGGAGGACCGTCAGCAGAAGAGGAGGACCGTCAGCAGAAGAGGACGACCGTCAGCAGAAGAGGAGGACCGTCAGCAGAAGAGGAGGACCGTCAGCAGAAGAGGACCGTCAGAAGAGGAGGACCGTCAGCAGAAGAGGAGGACCGTCAGCAGAAGAGGAGGACCGTCAGCAGAAGAGGAGGACCGTCAGCAGAGGACCGTCAGCAGAAGAGGAGGACCGTCAGCAGAAGAGGAGGACCGTCAGCAGAAGAGGAGGACCGTCAGCAGAAGAGGAGGACCGTCAGCAGAAGAGGAGGACCGTCAGCAGAAGAGGAGGAGGACCGTCAGCAGAAGAGGAGGACCGTCAGCAGAAGAGGAGGACCGTCAGCAGAAGAGGAGGACCGTCAGCAGAAGAGAAGGACCGTCACCAGAAGAGGAGGACCGTCAGCAGAAGAGGAGGACCGTCAGCAGAGAGGAGGACCGTCAGCAGAAGAGGAGGACCGTCAGCAGAAGAGAGGAGGACCGTCAGCAGAAGAGGAGGACCGTCAGCAGAAGAGGAGGACCGTCAGCAGAAGAGGAGGACCGTCAGCAGAAGAGGAGGACCGTCAGCAGAAGAGGAGGACCGTCAGCAGAAGAGGAGGACCGTCAGCAGAAGAGGACGACCGAAGAGGACCGTCAGCAGAAGAGGAGGACCGTCAGCAGAAGAGGAGGACCGTCAGCAGAAGAAGGAGGACCGTCAGCAGAAGAGGAGGACCGTCAGCAGAAGAGGAGGACCGTCAGCAGGAGAGGAGGACCGTCAGCAGAGAGGAGGACCGTCAGCAGAAGAGGAGGACCGTCAGCAGAAGAGGAGGACCGTCAGCAGAAGAGGAGGACCGTCAGCAGAAGAGGAGGACCGTCAGCAGAAGAGGAGGACCGTCAGCAGAAGAGAGGACCGTCAGCAGAAGAGGACGACCGAAGAGGACCGTCAGCAGAAGAGGAGGACCGTCAGCAGAAGAGGAGGACCGTCAGCAGAAGAGGAGGACCGTCAGCAGAAGAGGAGGACCGTCAGCAGAAGAGGAGGACCGTCAGCAGAAGAGGAGGACCGTCAGCAGAAGAGGAGGACCGTCAGCAGAAGAGGAGGACCGTCAGCAGAAGAGGAGGACCGTCAGCAGAAGAGGAGGACCGTCAGCAGAAGAGGAGGACCGTCAGCAGAAGAGGAGGACCGTCAGCAGAAGAGGAGACCGTCAGCAGAAGAGGACGACCGTCAGCAGAAGAGGAGGACCGTCAGCAGAAGAGGAGGACCGTCAGCAGACGAGGACGACCGTCAGCAGAAGAGGACGACCGTCAGCAGAAGAGGAGGACCGTCAGCAGAAGAGGAGGACCGTCAGCAGAAGAGGAGGACCGTCAGCAGAAGAGGACGACCGTCAGCAGAAGAAGAGGACCGTCAGCAGAAGAGGAGGACCGTCAGCAGAAGAGGAGGACCGTCAGCAGAAGAGAGGAGGACCGTCAGCAGAAGAGGAGGACCGTCAGCAGAAGAGGAGGACCGTCAGCAGAAGAGGAGGACCGTCAGCAGAAGAGGAGGACCGTCAGCAGAAGAGACCGTCAGCAGAAGAGGACCGTCAGCAGAAGAGGAGGACCGTCAGCAGAAGAGGACCGTCAGCAGAAGAGGAGGACCGTCAGCAGAAGAGGAGGACCGTCAGCAGAAGAGGAGGACCGTCAGCAGAAGAGGACCGTCAGCAGAAGAGGAGACCGTCAGCAGAAGAGGGGACCGTCAGCAGAAGAGGAGGACCGTCAGCAGAAGAGGAGGACCGTCAGCAGAAGAGGAGGACCGTCAGCAGAAGAGGAGGACCGTCAGCAGAAGAGGAGGACCGTCAGCAGAAGAGGAGGACCGTCAGCAGAAGAGGAGGACCGTCAGCAGAAGAGGAGGACCGTCAGCAGAAGAGGAGGACCGTCAGCAGAAGAGAGGAGGACCGTCAGCAGAAGAGGAGGACCGTCAGCAGAAGAGGAGGACCGTCAGCAGAAGAGGAGGACCGTCAGCAGAAGAGGAGGACCGTCAGCAGAAGAGGACGACCGTCAGCAGAAGAGGAGGACCGACAGCAGAAGAGGACGACCGTCAGCAGAAGAGGAGACCGTCAGCAGAAGAGGAGGACCGTCAGCAGAAGAGGAAGGAGAAGAGGACCGTCAGCAGAAGAGGACCGTCAGCAGAAGAGGACGACCGTCAGCAGAAGAGGAGGACCGTCAGCAGAAGAGGAGGACCGTCAGCAGAAGAGGAGGACCGTCAGCAGAAGAGGAGGACCGTCCGTCAGCAGAGAGGAGGACCGTCAGCAGAAGAGGAGGACCGTCAGCAGAAGAGGAGGACCGTCAGCAGAAGAGGAGGACCGTCAGCAGAAGAGGACGTCACCGAAGAGAGGACCGTCAGCAAAGCGACCGTCAGCAGAAGAGGAGGACCGTCAGCAGAAGAGGAGGACCGTCAGCAGAAGAGGAGGACCGTCAGCAGAAGAGGAGGACCGCAGAAGAGGAGGGACCGTCAGCAGAAGAGGACCGTCAGCAGAAGAGGAGAGAGACCGTCAGCAGAAGAGGAGGACCCTCAGCAGAAGAGAGGAGGACCGTCAGCAGAGAGAGGACCGTCAGCAGAAGAGGAGGACCGTCAGCAGAAGAGGAGGACCGTCAGCAGAAGAGAGGACCGTCAGAGGACCGTCAGCAGAAGAGGAGGACCGACCAGAAGAGAGGACAGAAGAGGAGGACCGTCAGCAGAGAGGAGGACCGTCAGCAGAAGAGGACGACCGTCAGCAGAAGAGGAGGACCGTCAGCAGAAGAAGAGGAGGACCGTCAGCAGAAGAGGAGGACCGTCAGCAGAAGAGGAGGACCGTCAGCAGAAGAGGAGGACCGTCAGCAGAAGAGGAGGACCGTCAGCAGAAGAGGACGACCGAAGAGGACCGTCAGCAGAAGAGGAGGACCGTCAGCAGAAGAGGAGGACCGTCAGCAGAAGAGGAGGACCGTCAGCAGAAGAGGACGACCGTCAGCAGAAGAGGAGGACCGTCAGCGGAAGAGGACCGTCAGCAGAAGAGGACGACCGTCAGCAGAAGAGGACCGTCAGCAGAAGAGGACCGACCGTCAGCAGAAGAGGGGACCGTCAGCAGAAGAGGAGACCGTCAGCAGAAGAGGAGGACCGTCAGCAGAAGAGGAGGACCGTCAGCAGAAGAGGACGACCGAAGAGGACCGTCAGCAGAAGAGGGACCGTCAGACCGTCAGCAGAAGAGGACCGTCAGCAGAAGAGGAGGACCGTCAGCAGAAGAGAGGACCGTCAGCAGAAGAGGAGACCGTCAGCAGAAGAGGACCGTCAGCAGAAGAGAGGACCGTCAGCAGAAAGAGGACCGTCAGCAGAAGAGAGGACCGTCAGCAGAAGAGGAGGACCGTCAGCAGAAGAGAGGACCGTCAGCAGAAGAGGACCGTCAGCAGAAGAGGAGGACCGTCAGCAGAAGAGGACGACCGTCAGCAGAAGAGGAGGACCGTCAGCAGAAGAGGAGGACCGTCAGCAGAAGAGGAGGACCGTCAGCAGAAGAGGTCGACAGAAGAGGAGGACCGTCAGCAGAAGAGGAGGACCGTCAGCAGAAGAGGAGGACCGTCAGCAGAAGAGGAGGACCGTCAGCAGAAGAGAGGACCGTCAGCAGAAGAGAGGACCGTCAGCAGAAGAGGACCGTCAGCAGAAGAGAGGACCGTCAGCAGAAGAGGACGACCGTCAGCAGAAGAGGACGACCGTCTGCAGAAGAGGAGGAGGACCGTCAGCAGAAGAGGAGGACCGCCGACGAGGACCGTCAGCAGAAAGAGGAGGACCGTCAGCAGAAGAGGACGACCGTCAGCCGAAGACGAGGAGGACCGTCAGCAGAAGAGGACGACCGTCAGCAGAAGAGGACCGACCGTCAGCAGAAGAGAGGACCGTCAGCAGAAGAGGACGACCGTCAGCAGAAGAGGAGGACCGTCAGCAGCAGAGGAGGACCGTCAGCAGAAGAGGAGGACCGTCCGCAGAGGAGGACGACCGAAGAGGACCGTCAGCAGAAGACGAGGACCGTCAGCAGAAGAGGAGGACCGTCAGCAGAAGAGGAGGACCGTCAGCAGAAGAGGAGGACCGTCAGCAGAAGAGGACGACCGAAGAGGACCGTCAGCAGAAGAGGAGGACCGTCAGCAGAAGAGGAGGACCGTCAGCAGAAGAGGAGAAGAGGAGGACCGTCAGCAGCAGAAGAGGAGGACCGTCAGCAGAAGAGGAGGACCGTCAGCAGAAGAGGAAGAGGACCGTCAGCAGAAGAGGAGGAGAAGAGAAGAGGACCGTCA
This sequence comes from Lithobates sylvaticus, assembly GCA_028564925.1. NCBI lineage: Eukaryota > Metazoa > Chordata > Amphibia > Anura > Ranidae > Lithobates > Lithobates sylvaticus. The sequence continues at coordinate 165,162,750 of CM053029.1, forward strand.
GCAGAGAGAGGACCGTCAGCAGAAGAGGAGGACCGTCAGCAGAAGAGGAGGACCGTCAGCAGAAGAAGAGGAGGACCGTCAGCAGAAGAGGGACCGTCAGCAGAGGGACCGTCAGCAGAAGAGGAGGACCGTCAGCAGAAGAGGACCGTCAGCAGAAGAGGACGACCGTCAGCAGAAGAGGACACCGTCAGCAGAAGAGGACCGTCAGCAGAAGAGGACCGTCAGCAGAAGAGGAGGACCGTCAGCAGAAAGAGGACCGTCAGCAGAAGAGAGGACCGTCAGCAGAAGAGAGGACCGTCAGCAGAAGAGGAGCAAGAGAGAGGACCGTCAGCAGAAGAGGAGGACCGTCAGCAGAAGAGACGACCGTCAGCAGAAGAGAAGAGGACCGTCAGCAGAAGAGGAGGACCGTCAGCAGAAGAGGACGACCGTCAGCAGAAGAGAGGACGACCGTCAGCAGAAAGAGGAGGACCGTCAGCAGAAGAGGAGGACAGAAGAGGAGAGGACCGTCAGCAGAAGAGGACGACCGTCAGCAGAAGAGGACGACCGTCAGCAGAAGAGGACGACCGTCAGCAGAAGAGGACGACCGACCGTCAGCAGAAGAGGACCGTCAGCAGACGACCGTCAGCAGAAGAGGACCGTCAGCAGAAGAGGAGGACCGTCAGCAGAAGGAGGACCGTCAGCAGAAGAGGACGTCAGCAGAAGAGAGGACCGTCAGCAGAGAGCAGAAGAGACGACCGTCAGCAGAAGAGGACGACCGACCGACAGCAGAAGAGGACCGACCGTCAGCAGAGAGAGGAGGACCGTCAGCAGAAGAGGACGAAGAGTCAGCAGAAGAAGAGGACCGTCAGCAGAAGAGGAGGACCGTCAGCAGAAGAGACGAGTCAGCAGAAGAGGACGACCGTCAGCAGAAGAGGGACCGTCAGCAGAGAGGACCGACAGCAGAAGAGGACCGTCAGCAGAAGAGGACGACCGTCAGCAGAAGAGGGACCGTCAGCAGAAGAGGACGACCGTCAGCAGACCGAGAAGAGGGACCGTCAGCAGAAGAGACGACCGTCAGCAGAGGACCGTCAGCAGAAGAGGACCGAGGACCGTCAGAGGACCGTCAGCAGAAGAGACCGTCAGCAGAGAGAGGACCGAGAGCAGAAGAGGACCGTCAGCAGAAGAGAGGACCGTCAGCAGAAGAGGACCGAAGAGGAGCAGAAGAGACGACCGACAGCAGAAGAGGACCGACAGCAGAAGAGGAAGAGACAGAGAAGAGACCGACCGTCACAGCAGAAGGAGGACCGACAGCAGAGAAGAGAGGACCGACAGCAGAAGAGGACCGTCAGCAGAGAGACCGTCAGCAGAGAAGAGGACCGTCAGCAGAAGAGGACCGTCAGCAGAAGAGGACCGTCAGCAGAAGAGGACCGTCAGCAGAAGAGGACGACGTCAGCAGAAGAGGACCGACAGCAGAAGAGACCGAGCAGAGACCGACAGCAGAAGAGGACCGACAGCAGAAGAGACCGACACCAGAAGAGACAGCAGAAGAGGACCGACAGCAGAAGAGGGAGACAGCAGAAGACAGAAGAGGACCGACAGAAAGAAGACCGACAGCAGAGGACCGTCAGCAGAAGAGGACCGTCAGCAGAAGAGGACCGACAGCAGAAGAGGACCGTCAGCAGAGAGGACCGAAGAGGACCGAGCAGCAGAAGAGGAGACAGACCGTCAGAAGAGGACCGAGACAGCAGAGACCGACAGCAGAGAGAGGACCGACAGCAGAAGAGGACCGTCAGAGAGGACCGACAGCAGAAGAGGACCGAAGAGGACCGACAGAAGAGGACCGACAGCAGAAGAGGAGAGGACCGACAGCAGAAGAGGACCGACAGCAGAAGAGGACCGACGAGGACCGACAGCAGAAGAGGACCGACGAGGACCGACAGAAGAGGACCGACAGCAGAAGAGGACCGAAGAGGACCGACAGCAGAAGAGGACCGACGAGGACCGACAGCAGAAGAGGACGAGGACCGACAGCAGAAGAGGACCGACGAGGACCGACAGCAGAAGAGGACCGACGAGGACCGACAGCAGAAGAGACCAGACGAGGACCGACAGCAGAAGAGGACCGAAGAGGACCGACAGCAGAAGAGGAGGACCGACGAGGACCGAAGAGGACCGAAGAGGACCGAAGAGGACAGAAGAGGACCAGAAGAGGACCGAAGAGGACAGAAGAGGACCGAAGAGGACCGAAGACGAAGAAGAAGAAGAAGAGGACCGAAGACAGAAGAGGACCGAAGAGGACCGAAGACAGAAGAGGACCGAAGACGAACCGAAGACGACAGAAGAGGACCGAAGACAGAAGAGGACCGAAGAGGACCGAAGACAGAAGAGGACAGAAGAGGACCGAAGAGGACCGAAGAAGAGGACAGAAGAGACAAGAGGACAGAAGAAGACAGAAGAGGACCGAGGACCGAAGAGGACCGAAGACAGAAGAGGACCGAAGACAGAAGAGGACAGAAGAGGGAGAAGAAGACAGAAAGGGACAGAAGACAGAAAGGGACAGAAGACAGAAAATGACAGAAGACAGAAAATGACAGAAGACAGAAAATGACAGAAGAGGAGAGGACCGAAGAGGACCGAAGACAGAAGAGGACCGAAGACAGAAGAGGACCGAAGACAGAAGAGGACAGAAAGGGACAGAAGACAGAAAGGGACAGAAGACAGAAAAAGACAGAAGACAGAAAATGACAGAAGACAGAAAATGACAGAAGAGGAGAGGACCGAAAAGGACCGAAGACAGAAGAGGACCGAAGACAGAAGAGGACCGAAGACAGAAGAGGACCGAAGACAGAAGAGGACCGAAGAGGACCGAAGACAGAAGAGGACAGAAGAGGACAGAAGAGGACAGAAGACAGAAGCCAAATAGAAATACATATAAAAATGTAAATACCCCTATTACAATAGATTATTAAAATGATTTAGCAATATACAACATGTCTTTAAAAATATACCCATTTCCTGTAGCATTAGGATCAGAAAATATTAATCGGGGACCTAGGTTACTATAGGGCATGTTTATCACTAATAAAACTTTTCTTCTTTTTCTATCAGATATATTGCTGCGGAGGTGCTGTGTGCCATACAATGTCTTCATAGCAAGCGCATCACACATTGGTAAGTAATCCAGCCATCATATTTTATTGTTCTACCTCATTGGTCTCCAAACTGTGTCCTGCAGGCCAGAGGCAAACCTTTGCTTGTCTTATATCTGGAACTTGGAGGGCTATTCCTTCAACTGATATAAGGCACCATTCCTCACAGAAGAGGACAGAAGAGAACAGAAGAGAGAGAAGAGGACAGAAGAGAGAGAAGAGGACAGAAGAGAGAGAAGAGGACAGAAGAGGACAGAGAAGAGGACAGAAGAAGACAGACGAGGACAGACGAGGACAGAAGAAGACAGACGAGGACAGACGAGGACAGAAGAAGACAGACGAGGACAGACGAGGACAGACGAGGACAGACGAGGACAGACGAGAGAGAAGAGGACAGACGAGAGAGAAGAGGACAGACGAGAGAGAAGAGGACAGACGAGAGAGAGAGGACAGACGAGAGAGACAGAGAGAGACAGAGAGAGAAGAGACAGAGAGGAGACAGACAGACGAGACAGACGAGGACAGACGAGGACAGACGAGGACAGACGAGAGAGAAGAGGACAGACGAGAGAGAGAAGAGGACAGACGAGAGAGAAGAGGACAGACGAGGACAGACGAGGACAGACGAGGACAGACGAGAGAGAAGAGGACAGACGAGAGAGAAGAGGACAGAGAAGAGGACAGAGAGAGAGAGAGACAGAAGAGAGAGAAGAGGACAGAGAAGAGGACAGAAGAGGACAGAAGAGGACAGAAGAGGAGAGACGAGGACAGAAGAGGACAGACGAGAGAGACGAGGACAGAAGAGAGAGAAGAGGACAGAGAAGAGGACAGAAGAGGACAGAGAAGAGGACAGAAGAGGACAGAGAAGAGGACAGACGAGAGAGACGAGGACAGAAGAGGACAGACGAGGACAGACGAGGACAGACGAGAGAGAAGAGGACAGAAGGACAGACGAGAGAGAAGAGGACAGAAGAGGATAGAAAAGGACAGAAGAGGATAGAAGAGGACAGAAGACAGAAGAGGACAGAAGACAGAAGACAGAAGAGGACAGAAGACAAAAGCCAAATAGAAAAACATATAAAAATGTAAATACCCCTATGACAATAGATTATTAAAAGGATTATTAAAAGGATTTAGCAATATACAACATGTCTTTAAAAATATACCTATTTCCTGTAGCCGATGATCAGCCAAAACATTATGACCACCTCATGAAAAAAAAAAATAAAAAATAATAATAAAAACAATTTTGAAAAAGAAAAATCAGCCAAAATATTATGACCACCCCATGAAAAAAAAATAATAATAAAAAATAAATATTTTAAAAATCATGATCAGCCAAAACATTATCACCACCTCATGATCAGACAAAATATTATGACCACCCCATGATCAGCCAATACATTTTTGTTTGAAAAAAACTAAATTTTTATTTGAAAAAAAAAAATTTTATTTGAAAAAAAAATGTTTGTTTGAAAAAAAAATTTTTGGGGAAAAATATGTTCAGCTCTTTTAGCTAATGATGGAACTTCAACTTTTTTACTACTATTTATACTTTTTAAAATATACTTTTTAACACTTTTCACAGTTACTCCAGCCACTCCAGTAGGTGGAGGCAAGAACACTTCACACAATTTCCCCAGAAATTGTAGCTTTCCTAGTTAATCTATCCATCTTATTTTTGTCAATTTAACCACTTGCCGACCGCCCCATGTACATATACGTCGGCAGAATGGCACGTACAGGCAAAACCACGTACCTGTACGTGCCATTCGTCCGGCGGGGACGGTCGGCATCGCTTCAGGAGCGATCATAGACGAGGGGCCGGCCAGTGGTTTCTGGCCACCCCCTTGCGATCGCTCCTGGCGAATCAGATGCTTCCTCTTGCCTGCGTATTGTAAACACAGGCAAGAGGAAGTGATGTCACGCTCCTCGTGCCGGTCTTTCTGACCGGGACGCCGAGCGGAGAAGACATCAGGTTAGTGCACCAACACTACACTGACACCAGTCACACATAGGCACACATTCCACCCCCAGATCACCCCCCAGATCACCCCCTGCCCCCCCAGTCACAGTGTCACTGATTGCAGGGATTATTTATTTACTGATCACTGCATTTAGTGTCAGTTGTGACCAGCGATGGCACTAACGACGTTAAAGTAAACTGCGTTACTTTAGAGGGTAACGAGTAATCCAACTGATTACTCTTCCCCTCGCGGTAACGCCGTTCCCATTACTGGGGCGGCGTTACCGCAATTACCCGCCGCGATCGCGGAGCCATCCGCGGCCTCAGGAAAGGCCGCGGCTTCGGCCTAGCTCCGGAGCGGCGGCCGACGGGTGCACCAAGATGGCCGCCGCTCCGGCCTAGCTGCGGAGCGGCGGCCATCTTGGTGCACCCGTCGGCCGTTTACAATGTGATTGCTCCATCAAATGACGGAGCGATCACTTTGTAAACAAACCGGCGTCAAGATGACGCTGGTCTCCCCTCTGTGTACAGATCTGTACAGTGGAGGGGAGAGATCGGATGGCAGCAGCCATCCCTCCATACTCTGCAACACCCTGCTAATACTGCGCAATACTCTGCAACACCCTGCCAATACTGCGCAATACTCTGCAACACCCTGCCAATACTGCGCAATACTCTGCAACACCCTGCCAATACTGCGCAATACTCTGCAACACCCTGCCAATACTGCGCAATACTTTGCAACACCCTGCCAATACTGCGCAATACTTTGCAACACCCTGCCAATACTGCGCAATACTCTGCAACACCCTGCCAATACTGCGCAATACTCTGCAACACCCTGCCAATACAGCGCAATACTCTGCAACACCCTGCCAGTGCCAATACTGCGCAATACTCTGCAACACCCTGCCAATACTGCGCAATACTCTGCAACACCCTGCCATACCCTGCAACACCCCGCCATACCCCGCAACACCTGGCCATACCCCGCCACACTCTGCAATACGCGGTAATACCCAGCCATACTCGGCGATACCCAGCCATACTCGGCGATACCCAGCCATACCCGGCTATACCCAGCCATACCCGGCTATACCCAGACAATATTACAGTTGGGGAGATGACGTGGATATTACAGTGGGGGCTTTATGGTGGTGGAATTTTCAAAGGTTTTTGCAAATTCAATTATTATTTGCTGATCCGAAAAATGATCCGATCCGTGACTCTGCAACGATCCGATCCGTGAGTTTGGGGGGGACAGATGTACAGGGGGGGAACAGATATATGTGTGGGGGGGGGGGGGGACAGACGTGTAGTGGGGTACAGAGGGGGAACAGATATATGTGTGTGGGGGGGGCAGACGTGTAGTGGGGTACAGAGGGGGAACAGATATATGTGTTGGGGGGGAAATAGACGTGCAGGGGGGAACGCGCCCCTTGCTTACAGTAATACTAGACCCGCCCCTAAGAATATTAAAAAAAAAAAAAGTCAGTTACTTTGCTGAGTAACTAATTACTTTTCCAATGTAGTAACTGAGTTACTAACTCAATTACTTTTTTGGGAGAAATAATTTGTAATGTAACTAATTACTTTTTTAAAGTAAGATGACCAACACTGGTTGTGACTGCAATAACTGTCAGGGCAGTTAGTTTTAGGCCCCTTTAGGTCTAAGGTAGCCCCCTACCCCCCCCCCCTTAATAAAGGTTTAACCCCTTGATTGCCCCCTAGGTAACCCTTTCACCCCCTTTTGCCAGTGTCACTAAGCGATCGTTTTTCTGATCGCTGCATTAGTGTCACTGGTGCCGCTAGGTAGCCAGTTTTTTTCTAGGTTAACCGCCAGGTTTATATAGGTTCATAAATAGGTTTATAGGTCAGGTACCCCCATATTACAACCTAAATAAAGGTTTTAAACCCTTGATTTCCCCTAGAGTTAACCCTTTCACCAGTGATCACCGTATAAGTGTCACTGGTGACGCTGGTTAGCCAGTTAGTTATTTAGGTTCCCCGTCAGGTTTTTATATAGCGTCAGGTACCCCCATATATTACCCAATAAAGGATTTAACCCCCTGATTGCCCCTAGTTAACCCTTTCACCAGTGATCACCGTATAACTGTTACGGGTGACGCTGGTTAGTTAGTTTGTTTTTTATAGTGTCAGGGCACCCGCCATTTATTACCCAATAACAGTTTAACCCCCTGATCGCCCGGCGGGTGATATCAATAAGGTCTGCGTCGCCCCAGGTTAGTGTCAGTACCACAAACACCCACGCGCAAAGCATACACCTCCCTTAGTGGTACAGTATCTGAACAGATCAATATCTGATCTGATCAGATCTATACTAGCGTCCCAGCAGTTTAGGGTTCCAAAAAACGCATTGTTAGCGGGATCAGCCCAGATACCTGCTAGCACCTGCGTTTTCCCCCTCCACCCAGCCCACCCAAGTGCAGTATCGATCGATCACTGTCACTTACAAAACACTAAGCACACATAACTGCAGCGTTCGCAGAGTCAGGCCTGATCCCTGCGATCGCTAACAGTTTTTTTGGTAGCGTTTTGATTCAGTCGCCAGCAGCCTAGGAGCTTTTTTACCCGTGAATCTCACTAGTGTACTACTAAATTTAGAGCCCAAAATGGCAAATCGCAAGTACACTAGTGAACAGGCCTACTTGTTTCTGAGTATGTCAGATAGTGAAGAGGAGGTCACTCATCTGTCAGAATCAGGCTCAGAATACGATCCAGTAGACGATAGCGGCTCCATGACAGATAGCTCTGGCGACAGAGGTGAGGTCCCTGCTAAGGTCAGGCGTACCCGATCCCGATCTTCTGCTGTTGTTGAGGTGCAGGAACCGCAGGTCTCTCGTATGGAGCAGAGAAGTACTAGCGCCGCTATTCCTTCTGGTGAACTGGCAAGCACCAGCGGCCTAGTACACCCTGGACATCCAGCACTGCAGTAACACGTGATGACGTGGCGAGTCCCATAAGTGCAGTTCAAGCTGGCGAGGTGGCAAGCACAAGTAGTGTCCCGCTGCCACCAAGAAGAAGACAAAGGCAGGCCCGTCGATCACATAGTGCCCTTCCTGCAGAATTTGCCAATCCTGATTGGGTGCCCACCACTTCTGCAGAACCCGTACTTCCCCCATTCACTGGCCAACCCGGTATTCAGGTGGAAACAGCTGATTTTAAGCCATCCGATTTTTATTCGCTGTTTTTCACGGAAGATCTCTATAGATCTATTGTGGACCAAAGTAATATATAAGCTGGTCAATACATCGCCGCTAATCCCCAGTTGCCTTCCCTTGCCAGAGATTGGAAACCAATTACGGTTTCCGAATTTAAGTCCTTTCTGGGCCTTTCCCTCAACATGGGCATACATAAATTCCCGACTCTGAGGACTTATTGGTCCACCTCACCAGTCCACCAAATGCCCGTGTTCACTGCCTCCATGTCCAGGGCACGATACGAACAGATCTTGCGGTTCATGCACTTCAGTGACAATGAACTTTGTCGTCCTCGTGGAGACCCTGAATTTGATCGGCTCTACAAAATTCGGCCCCTCATAAACCACTTCAACCAACGTTTTGCAGCCTTGTTTACGCCCAATCAAGTTGTCTGCATTGACGAGTCCTTGATTAAGTTTTCTGGCCGCTTGTCTTTCAGACAGTACCTTCCCAGCAAGCGTGCCAGATACGGGGTCAAGCTCTACAAGCTCTGTGACAGGGCAACAGGCTATACGTGGAGCTTTTCGGTTTATGAGGGAAAAGATAGTTACGTAGAGCCGGAGAACTGTCCAGATTACATAGGGAGCGCTGGCAAGATAGTGTGGAACTTGGTGTCACCCTTTTTCGGAAAGGGGTACCACTTGTACGTGGACAATTATTACACGAGCGTGCCACTGTTTAGTCATTTGTTTGATCAGCAAATTGGAGCATGTGGCACTGTGTGACCTAATCGCCGGGGCTTTCCCCAGCGGCTTGTAGATTCCCCTCTTAGGCTGGGGGAGAGAGCCTGCTTCAAGTGTAATAATTTGCTCGCTGTGAAGTGGAGGGATAATAGGAATGTTTTCGTTCTTACCTCCCTTCATGCAGACACGACAGTCCAAATTCGTACGGCGGCTGGTGTTGTGACGAAACCCCTCTGTGTCCACGAGTATAACCTTAATATGGGAGGGGTGGACCTCAACGACCAGTTGTTGGCGCCGTACCTAGTTGCCCATAAGGCTAGACGCTGGTACAAAAAAGTGTCTATTTATTTGTTCCAATTGGCTTTGCTGAACGCTCATGTGCTATACGGAGCTTCAGGCGGGACTTTACCCTTCCTTGAATTCCAGGAAGAGGTTGTCACAGAACTCCTGTATCCAGGCGGTTCTGCACCTCAACATCCCCTGCCAAATGCAGTAAGCCGGCTGCATGAGAGGCATTTTTCTTATGCCCTCCAGAGTACCCCTACCCAACGAGCCCCCCAAAGAAGATGTCGTGTCTGTACCAAGCGCGGATGTAGGCGTGACACCCGTTATTATTGTCCACGCTGTCCTGACAATCCTGGTCTCTGCATTGGTGAATGTTTTGAACGCTACCACTCACTAGTAAGGTATTAGCGTAGGGTACAGCATTTCACAGGCTAGGATACACTTTCAACAAAGCCTGGGGAATGCCCAGGAAAAAACCCAAGCCTACTTACCACCAGCTCGCAGAAAACCAAATTAGCCTGTCTAACAGTGCGTTAAAAACAGGGGTTTAGTCCGCACGAGCTGGCTATAGATGAGGGTGGTGGCAAGTTTTTTGTATCATTATCACGTTGGTGTTTGTATTGGTCCAGCAACGCACCAACACCTTTGCAGCCATTGTGCAATCTGCTGGGTGCTTGGTGTGCTCCTGTACCTTTAAGAAGGAGTGGGCTCCCCTTCAGTCCACCTGCCCTCATCTATCCATTAGAATGCATGTGCCTCCACTGTGGGGACACTCATAGTTTAGTGTTAGGACCACAGATATCAGGGTGCCGTGACGTGGCTCTGTGGCTTACGCATGCGTTTGCAAATGCGTGCGGACTAAACCCCTGTTTTTAACGCACTGTTAGACAGGCTAATTTGGTTTTCTGCGAGCTGGTGGTAAGTAGGCTTGGGTTTTTTCCTGGGCATTCCCCAGGCTTTGTTGTTAGGATACACTTTCACAGGGTCTCAAGAATACCATTGCATTTTGAGACCCGACAGTTAAAATTATAGTTACAGGGTCTCAAGAATGCCATCGCATTTTGAGACCCGACCGTTACAGTTATAGTTTAAAAAAAAGTTTAAAAGTTTAAAAAAAAAAAGTGTCAAAAATAAAAATAAAAAAAAAGTACGAAAAAAAAAAACCCCCAAAAAAATATAAAATAAAAAAAAACAAAAATAGTTGTCGTTTTATTGTTCTCTCTCTCTCTCTCTCTATTCTCTCTATTGTTGCTCTTTTTTACTCTATTCTATTCTGCAATGTTTTATTATGTTTTATCATGCTTGCTTTTCAGGTATGTAATTTTGTTTACTGTGTTTTATTGTTAGCCATTTTTTTGTTTTCAGGTGCGCCATTCAGTTGCAGCGCGGATTTATTTATCTTGACAGCAACAGCGTTTGCTCCCACGATACATAAAGCCGCGACTCCAACGCTGTAGGAGGTGATTTCACCACCACAGTTAAAAAAAAGAGCATATATGCCGAAGCATGGGGGCAGCAGGGGCGGAGGAGCGATTTTGCTCCTAATGCCACGTACATACGGTCGAAATTCCGACGGAGGCTTGCCCGTGGAAAAGTCCGACCATGTGTACGTGGCATAACTTTTTTGCGGGAGGATGCCCCATGCTTCGGCATATATATATATTTTAGGCACCGGTTGCGTTAACAAAATGTTTTATTTTTTACTATTTTTTTGGGGGTATTTGCTTTGCAGGTATGGTATGGTAAGGTCTTACTGTTATACTGTAATGTTACTTTGTTTTAATGTTAACCATTATTTGCTTAGCAGGTACGCCATTCAGTTGCAGCGCGGATTTATTTATCTTGACAGCAATAGCGTTTGCTCCCACGATACATAAAGCCGCGACTCCAACGCTGTAGGAGGTGATTTCACCACCACAGTTAAAAAAAAGAGCATATATGCCGAAGCATGGGGGCAGCAGGGGCGGAGGAGCGGTTTTGCTCCTAATGCCACGTACATACGGTCGAAATTCCGACGGAGGCTTGCCCGTGGAAAAGTCTGACCATGTGTACGTGGCATAACTTTTTTGCGGGAGGATGCCCCCTGCTTCGGCATATATAAATGGTGCATGTATGCCCACCATTAGAAGTGGGTGGATGAAGGGAGGTATTCTAATGGTGGGCATACCCACCAATCAATCTCTTTTTTTTCGTTCAGCCAAGAGGCTGCATGAAAAAAAAAGATTACAATATATGTCCAGTATGTTGCTGGACTTTGAATGGTTATACCAGAATGATGCCTGCAGGTTTAGGTATCATCTTGGTATCATTCTTTTCAGCCAGTGATCGGCTTTCATGTAAAAGCAATTCTAGTGGGTAATTAGCCTCTAGACTGCTTTTACAAGCAGTGGGAGGGAATGACCCCCCTCCCAGATATAAACCGCGCCATTGGGAAATTGAGAAAGCGTTTTATCACACCGATCTTGGTGTGGTCAGATGCTTTGAGGGCAGAGGAAAGATCTAGGGTCTAATATATTTTTTCAAAAAAAGAGTACCTGTCACTGCCTATTGCTATCATAGGGGATATTTACATTCCCTGCGATAACAATAAAAATGATAACTAAGAAAAAAAATGGAAGGAACAGTTTAAAACTAAAATAAAAAAGCGTTGGTCTGGCGTCATATGTAAACAGCAATTGCACCATGCATGTGAGGTATCACCGCGAAGGTCAGATCGAGGGCAGTAATTTTAGCAGTAGACCTCCTCTGTGAATCTAATGTGGTAACCTGTAAAGGCTTTTAAAAATGTATGTAGTTTGTCTCCACTGCGTTTTTGTGCGCAATTTTAAAGCATGTCGTGTTTGGTATCCATGTACTCGGCCTAAGATCATATTTTTTATTTCATCAAAAATTTGAGCAATATAGTGTGTTTTAGTGCATTAAAATAAAAAAAAGTGTATTTTTTCCACAAAAAATGCGTTTGAAAAATCGCTGCGCAAATACTGTGTGGAAAAAAAAAATGCAACACCCACCATTTTAATCTGTATGGCCTTTGCTTTAACAATATATATAGTGTTTGGGGGTTCAACGTAATTTTCTTGCAAAAAAAAAATATGTTTTCATGTAAACAAAAAGTGTCAGAAAGGGCTTTGTCTTCAAGTGGTTAGAAGAGTGGGTGATGTGTGACATAAGCTTCTAAACGTTGTGCATAAAATGCCAGGACAGTTCAGTGGGGGCCCCCCCCCCCCCCCACCCCCAAATGACCCCATTTTGGAAAGTAGACACCCCAAGCTATTTGCTGAGAGCCATGTTGAGCCCATTAAAATTTTTTTTTTTTTTTGTCCCAAGAGATTGAATAATGAAGAAAAAAAATAATTTTTTTTTTACAAAAAGTTGTCACTAAATGATATATTGCTCACACATGTCATGGGCATATGTGGAAATACACCCCAAAATACATTCTGTTGCTTCTCCTGAGTACGGGGATACCACATGTGTGGAATTTTTTGGGAGCCTAGCTGCGTACGGGACCCCAAAAACCAAGCACTGCCTTCAGGCTTTCTAAGGGTGTAATTTTTTTATTTCACTCCTCACTGCCAATCACAGTTTCGGAGGCCATGGAATGCCCAGATGGCACAAACCACCCCCAAATGACCCCATTTTGGAAAGTAGACACCCCAAGCTATTTGCTGAGAGGTACGGTGATTATTTTGCAGATCTCGCTTTTTGTCACAAAGTTTTGAAAATTGAAAAAAAAAAATTTTTTTTCTTTACTTTCTTCATTTTCAAAAACACATGAGAGCTGTAAAATACTCACCATGCCTCTCAACAAATAGCTTGGGGTGTCTACTTTCCAAAATGGAGTCATTTGGGGGGGGGGGGGGTTTGTGCTATTTTGGCATTTTATGGCCTTCGAAACTGTGATAGGTAGTGAGGAGTGAAATCAAAAATTTGCACCCTTAGAAATCCTGAAGGCGGTGCTTGGGTTTCGGGGCCCCGTACACGGCTAGGCTGCCTAAAAGTCCCACACATGTGGTATTCCCGTACTCAGGAGAAGCAGGAAAATGTATTTTGGGGTGCAATTCCACATATAACCATGGCATGTGTGAGCAATATATCATTTAGCGACAACTTTTTGTAAAACATTTTTCTTTTTTTTTTTGTCTTTATTCAATCACTTGGGACAAAAAAAAAAATATTCAATGGGCTCAACATGCCTCTCAGCAAATAGCTTGGGTTGTCTACTTTCCAAAATGGGGTCATTTGGGGGGGTTTTGTGCCATCTTGGCATTTTATGGCCTTCAAAACTGTGATAGGTAGTGATAGGTAGTGAGGAGTGAAATCAAAAATTTATGCCCTTAGAAATCCTGAAGGCGGTGCTTGGTTTTCGGGGTCCCGTATGCGGATAGGCTCCCAAAAAGTCCCACACATGTGGTATCCCCGTACTCAGGAGAAGCAGCAGAATGTATTTTGGGGTGTAATTCCACATATGCCCATGGCATGTGTGGGCAATATATAATTTAGTGACAACTTTGGGCAAAAAAAAAAATGTTTGTAATATTCCCGCAACTTGTGGCAAAATATAAAATATTCCATGGACTCAACATGCCTCTCAGCAAATAGCTTGGGGTGTCTACTTTCCAAAATAGGGCCATTTGGGGGGGTTTTGTGCTATTTTGGCATTTTATGGCCTTCGAAACTGTGATAGGTAGTGAGGAGTGAAATCAAAAATTTGCACCCTTAGAAATCCTGAAGACGGTGCTTGGGTTTCGGGGCCCCGTACGCGGCTAGACTCCCAAAAAGTCCCACACATGTGGTAACCCCGTACTCAGGAGAAGCAGAAAAATGTATTTTGGGGTGCAATTCCACATATAACCATGGCATGTGTGAGCAATATATCATTTAGTGACAACTTTTTGAATACATTTTTTTTTTTTTGTCTTTATTCAATCACTTGGGACTAAAAAAAAAAAATATTTAATGGGCTCAACATGCCTCTCAGCAAATAGCTTGGGGTGTCTACTTTCCAAAATGGGGTCATTTGGGGGGGTTTTGTGCCATCTTGGCATTTTATGAATGAATGATTTGTATGGCGCTACAACTGCGAACTGAATCGCCTCAAGGCACTTGTCTGCTCTTGTTGGGATGCCACGTTTAGAAGAGGGGTGAGTCTTGAGTTTTTTCCTGAAGGCCTGATGGTTTTCTTCCAAGCGGATGTTGTTTGGTAGAGCGTTCCATAGCCGAGGTCCCTGTACTGCGAATCTTCGTTCTCCCTTCGATTTGTATCGGGCTTTGGGGATGAGAAGGAGATTTTGGTTTGTTGATCGAAGGCTGCGATTTGGTATGTATTTTTCTATTTTCTCACAAAGGTATTGAGGCGCATTTCCTTGTGTACATTTGTGGGTGAGGCAGAGGGTCTTGAATGTGATCCTGTCTTTTACCTTGAGCCAATGGAGGATCCTTAGGGATGGGGAGATGGATTCCCAGGGTTTCTTTCCGGTGACTAATCTTGCTGCTGTGTTTTGGACACTTTGAAGGCGCGCAATCTGGTAATCCGGTAATCCTATGTACAGGGAGTTTGCATAGTCGAGACGCGAATTGATGATCGTTCCTACTACTACCGCTTTTTCCTTTTCCGTGATGAAGGGGATGAGTCTGCGTAGCATGCAAAGGAGATGGTGGGATCCACTGATTATGGATCCTATTTGTGCCTCCATGGTCATCTCTGAATCAAAGATGACTCCGAGGCTTTTGGCTTTTGTGCTTGGGATGATGGTCTGTCCCAGGATGGTTGGTGGTGTCCAAGGGGTCTTTGTCTTTTTCCTTGAGTTTGCGTCGAGGAGCAGTAGTTCTGTTTTTGATCCATTTAGTTTGAGGGAGCTAGTGGTCATCCAGTCATCTATCAATGTGAGACATTTTCCTAGTTCCTGGTATTGGTCTTTTTGTCCGGTGATCCGGAAATACAGTTGAGTGTCGTCCGCGTATGAGTGGAAGCACAGATCAAATTTGCTAATAATTTTGAAGAGTGGCCGGATGTAAATGTTGAAGAGTACTGGTGACAATGGTGATCCTTGAGGGACTCCATAAGTGATTGCCCGGGTTTCCGATGTGAAGGCTCCTAACTTCACTGTCTGTGACCGGTTTCCTAAGAAGGAAGCGAACCATGGAAGATCTACATCTGTAACTCCTGCCCCTTCCTTGAGGCGGATGAGAAGCGTGTTGTGGTCCACTGTGTCGAACGCCGCACTAAGATCCAGCAATACCAGAAGACACGATTCTCCATCATCCGCTGCTTCTAGGGCATCATCCCATATTTTCAGAAGTGCCGTTTCTGTGCCATGGCCTGGGCGGAAGCCCGATTGTAGTGGGTCCAGGAGCTTGTGTGTGTCCAGATGAAGTTGAAGCTGTTGTACTACTGCTTTCTCCATAATTTTGGAAATGGTGTTCAGGCTTGTTACCGGTCTGTGATTGTTCGGATCTTTGGGGTCGAGGTTGGGTTTCTTTAACGATGCCTTGCTTGAGGGAATTCGGAACCAATCCTTCTTTGAACGACTGATTTACTAGGTGTGTAATAGCGGGGGCCAGAATGTCGGAGCATTCTTTCAAGAGTTTTGTGGGGATGATGTCGTTTAGTGATGTGCTGTCTCGGAGGCTCTTGATGACGTTTTTGGTTTCATCCACGGTGATCGGGGTAAGTGAAAAATGTGGTGCTTGTGCGCTGTGGATGTAAAATTCCTTACCTGGGTTGAGTTGAGTAGAGTTGGTTGTTGTTTTTTTTTTGTTGAATTATTTTATGAATGTTGACTATTTTGTTGATGAAAAAAAAAAAAAAAATCGGATAATTTGTTGCAGTATTCTTGAGTTTCGTTTCCTAGGGGCTCAAGGCAGGTGGGGTTCATAGTCTGGGCGACTAGTTTGAAAAGTTCCCGTGGTCGGTTGACGGCTTTTGAGAGGGTGTTTGAGACATATTCTTTTTTTGCTGTGAAAATTGCTTTATGATATCTCTTGGTGAGTATTCTGTATTTTGTGTGATTTTCCTTTGTGGTGTTTCTTCTCCAGGCTCTTTCTGCTCTTCTGTGTTCCCGTTTCAGTAGAGTAAGCGTGCCATTAAACCATCCAGAATTTTTCTTGCGGATGGGTGCTCGATGTTTTGGGGCGACTGCATCTGCTGTTTGTAGAAGTGCCCTGTTTATGAAGCTGAGTGTTCGTTCTGTTGAGTGGTTTTGATTCAGTGTAGCCATTTTGTATGTTAGTGTGGTTTTGAAGATTTCCGAGTGTAGTTTCTTCTGCGATCTAATCCAGTGTGTTG
>CM053029.1:165179804-165215713 GCA_028564925.1 Lithobates sylvaticus
TCTGGTCAATTAAATGAATTAATGCCCAAGAGCTTGAAGCACCAAACATGTTACATGTGATTAAAAGCATCAGATGTTTTTTTCTGACAGAACACCACTGCCAGGAGGAAAGGCGTCTAGGAGACATAGTAAAAATGTCCAGTGTGCATGAGACGTAAAATATATACATGCTTTGTCCACTCGTGGTCCAAGCAGCAGGTTTCACTTTAACCACTTGACGTCCGCGCTCTAGCTGAATGACGGCTACAGCGCGGACCTGAATTTCAGGGAGGCCGTCATAGGATGTCCTCCCATTTGCGCGCTCCCTGCATGCCCCCTGCAGGGCTCGCGCTGTGATCACTGAGTCACCGAGACTCAGGTGATCACTGATCCCAGTAAGGTGTCTAACCCGGCCCCTTACCACATGATCAGCTGTCAGCCAATGACAGCTGATCATATGTGTAAACAAAAGCTCGGTAATCTTTTTTTTTTTTTTTCTCCTCACGCTGACAGCGTGAGGAGAAAAAAAAGCTGATCACCAGCTTATGCTCAAGGGACATCGGTGCCGAAGAGGAAGCCTCCTCTGTGCCAATCAGTACCCCCTGCCAGTGCCACCTGCCATTGCCACCTGCCAGTGCCCACCAGTGCCACCTACCTATCAATGCCCATGAGTGCCACCTATCAATGCCCACAAGTGGCACCTATCAATGCCCACCAGTGGTGCCAATCAGTGCAACCTAGCAGTGCTGCCTTTCAGTGTAACCTACCAGTGCCGATCAATGCCCATCACTGCCACCCATCAGTGCCCATCACTGCCAGATATCAGTGCCACCTATTAGTGCCACTTCTCAGTGCCCACCAATGCCACCTATCAATGCCCTTCAGTGCCACCTCTCAGTCTCACCTCTCAGTGCACACCAGTGCCGCCTATCAGTGCCCACCAGTGCGGCCCTATCCGTGCCAATCAGTGCAGCCCATCGGTGCTCATCAGTGCAGCCCATCGGTGCCCATCAGTGCAGCCTCATCAGTGTACATCAATGAAGGAGAAAAATTACCTGTTTGCAAAATTTTATAACAAAATATAAAAAAAAATATATATATATATATTTTTTTTTTTTTAATTCAGGCTTTTTACATTTTTTAACAAAAAATAAAAACCGCAGAGGTGATCAAATACCACCAAAAGAAAGCTCTATTTGTGAGAAAAAAAATTGATACAAATTTCATTTGGGTACAGTGTTGTATGAGCGTGCAATTGTCATTCAAAATGCAACAGCGCTGAATGCTGGAAATTGGTCTGGACAGGAGAGGGGTTTAAATGCCCAGTAAGCAAGTGGTTAATGGCAGTCCTACTGGGGACATATAATCATATAAGCAACCTTCCCTGCACCACAGCTCTGTTCAGCCACCAAGAGGAAAGAAAATGCACCGTACTTTTGAGTATGGGGGATCACGGACTAAAGCTGGCCATACATCATTTGTACAAAAAGTCTGAAAAATTGCTTGTCAGAGCATTGAATAGTACTAAAAAAATAAAAAATTGACTAAAACATTTTGTATGAAAACTTTTGTTTGGTTGCCATGATGATGATTTGAATTCTACATAATATTTCCTAAACAAAAAAACACATTTACAGTTAGAATTTTGTTTGCTAAAATGTCTCCAGCCTTCTTCGAATTTACTTATCACTAGGGATGGGCCCGATGCTCGATTCAAACCCACGTTCGAATCGAGCACCGGCCGTTCGCTCGCTCGGCGAGCCCAGAACTATTTGGGCCGTTCGCATCACATTCGTGTGATGCGAGCGGCCCCGCAATGTATTGCGGCCAGTGCAGTGCATTGCTGGCTGATGATTGGCCAAGCATGCACTGTGACCCCGCATGCTTGGCCAATCACAGCGCCGGAAACTAGAAGAGCAATAATTGGCTACATGCAGGACGCCTGTAGCCAATTAAAGCTCAGGGGCTTTAGTACACGCCCCACCATTTAAAAGGCCGCCACGCCGTCGGCCCAGGTCACATGTGTTCCGGCTTTAGGAGAGAGCAGTCTGCTGATTCTGTCTTTGCTTGATTGCTATTTCTTTGCTAAACCATTGCTACCTGAGTCATTCATCAATCATCATTAGTGATCATTCATTGCTGCTGATTGCACAGTTAGTGTGTTATTAGCTCCTGCTGGGGATTAGTCTGGTGTGTGCGTACTGTTAGTACAGTAATGCAGTAGCACCAACCGTAGTGCTGTTAGCACAGCATTGCACCCCAACTTCTGTCCCAACCTTCTGTCCCATCCATATAGTACCTACCTATAGTGTCTTAGTGTCAGCAGCACCCATAGGACTTCTAGTGTGTTAGTGGCAGCACACAGAGCTCCTATATTTTCTTGTCAGTAGCACACATATACTACCTATAGTGTCTTTGTGTCTTTGGCACCCATAGGACTTCTAGTGTGTTAGTGGCAGCACACAGAGCTCCTATATTTTCTTGTCAGTAGCACACATATACTACCTATAGTGTCTTTATGTCTTTGGCACCCATAGGACTTCTAGTGTGTTAGTGGCAGCACACAGAGCTCCTATATTTTCTTGTCAGTAGCACACATATACTACCTATAGTGTCTTTGTGTCTTTGGCACCCATAGGACTTCTAGTGTGTTAGTGGCAGCACACAGAGCTCCTATATTTTCTTGTCAGCAGCACACATATACTACCTATAGTGTCTTTGTGTCTTTGGCACCCATAGGACTTCTAGTGTGTTAGTGGCAGCACACAGAGCTCCTATAATTTCTTGTCAGTAGCACACATATACTACCTATAGTGTCTTTGTGTCTTTGGCACCCATAGGACTTCTAGTGTTTTAGTGGCAGCACACAGAGCTCCTATATTTTCTTGTCAGTAGCACACATATACTACCTATAGTGTCTTTGTGTCTTTGGCACCCATAGGACTTCTAGTGTGTTAGTGGCAGCACACAGAGCTCCTATATTTTCTTGTCAGCAGCACACATATACTACCTATAGTGTCTTTGTGTCTTTGGCACCCATAGGACTTCTAGTGTGTTAGTGGCAGCACACAGAGCTCCTATATTTTCTTGTCAGCAGCACACATATACTACCTATAGTGTCTTTGTGTCTTTGGCACCCATAGGACTTCTAGTGTGTTAGTGGCAGCACACAGAGCTCCTATATTTTCTTGTCAGTAGCACACATATACTACCTATAGTGTCTTTGTGTCAGCAGCACCCATAGGACTTCTAGTGTGTTAGTGGCAGCACACAGAGCTCCTATATTTTCTTGTCAGTAGCACACATATACTACCTATAGTGTCTTTGTGTCTTTGGCACCCATAGGACTTCTAGTGTGTTAGTGGCAGCACACAGAGCTCCTATATTTTCTTGTCAGTAGCACACATATACTACCTATAGTGTCTTTGTGTCTTTGGCACCCATAGGACTTCTAGTGTGTTAGTGGCAGCACACAGAGCTCCTATAATTTCTTGTCAGTAGCACACATATACTACCTATAGTGTCTTTGTGTCTTTGGCACCCATAGGACTTCTAGTGTGTTAGTGGCAGCACACAGAGCTCCTATAATTTCTTGTCAGTAGCACACATATACTACCTATAGTATTCATTACAAAAAAAGGGGGAAGGAGCAATAGGGAATTAAGTGAACCAGTGCCACTGAGGGCACCTGGAAATCTCCTCAGATCTGGCTTGTCCAGTGTGGACTATGTCACTCTGGTCTAGTTAATATTAGCAAATAAACAAAAAAAACCCGGAATGTTCCTATCAAGGCTGGCAGGAACCAGGAGACCAAATGAGTGGCAAAAACATACACGAAGTGAGGGCTTGAATAAAAAACAGTGTAACTTTATTGTAAATACAAAAAAGAAAGGGGAGAAAATCAGTGTAATCACGAATGATCCCAAATGCGGATCAATGTAATATATATGACATTTGCAGTTATATCATCATATGACTCTACCAGTCACCTGGTGAGTATATGATACAGCAACACTAAAAGATAAAGTGAAAAGACACATAAACATTAAACAAAAAATAGACAACATGAAACAAAGCGTCCGGACGCCGGCAATCTGTGTGTGGAGAGCCTGTGTATGTATTACATATATATATAATGGCTGTGATTACCTGTGGATCAGGCAATCCACACAGAGATTCAATGGAAGCTCGAGCTCAAAAATAAGGGTGGGGAGAAGGGGAAGGGGAATGGGGATGGAGGGATGTAGGGAGGGAACACAGGAGAAATGCTGGAAGGTGGGAAATGCAGAGATGTACTGTGGAAAGTCAATCTCTAGTTTAGATGGCAGTAATGGACACTTCTTGCTAAATAGTAGAAATGGTGCATATCTTCCACCACCGTGGTGGGAATGTGTGGATACTTCAATCCGGTATATGAGGGTTTTCAGGGGCAAAAACAGACCAGCGTCAATGTTTGAGTGGATTGGTTTCAATTGCTCATTAATGTCCCGGGATAAAGTATAGTAGATATCTGCTACGGGTAAACAGCCTGATGGGGTACCGTTAAATTGAATCACCCAGGGGTAGTTTGGGCTGCAGTCAGCTCTCAAAAAACCAGGTAGTGTCCCGTCAAAGAGGGATGTGTATATCTGTCCCATGAAGTGAATTGCGGTACCTGATACTGTCCCGGTGACCAGATGTATATCGATATCTACCGATCGATGCAGTTGACTTCAAATCGTATGGCCCCACGAAGTATACTGTGCTGTCCCTGATGTCTCAGGTGTCTCAGCGTCTCCTGTGTTGGATCAGCTTCCAGTTAGTTCCTCGCTGTTTCTTCCGTCTCTTCTCCCAGCCTGGGCTGGCTTCCGGGAGGTGTGCCGGCGTCTCAGGACGCGGTGACGTCAACGCGTTTCGCAAGCACAATTGCGTAGCTTCGTCTGGACGTATTGGTGGAGCCTGCGTCGTCCCTTTTTGTAGCACAAGGCTACGCCGGGCTCCCACCAGATTCGATCTTTCTTAAAGGGACAGAGTGTTTAACGATATATGTCCATACATAGTTTCCAATGTGGAACCATTCGTGAATAGAAAAAAATGACTTTTATATATATTGATACATAAAGGTAGGATGGCCGTGGAAGGGGGGGGGGGGGAGGTGGAAAAGGATGGGGAGGGGGGGGGGGGGGGGGGAGGGGGAAAGGAAGTAGGGAAGAGGAATAAGTTACATTCCAAGTATATGGGGAGGTACCTGAATAATGACATGGAGGGTCGACATTGAGAGAAGGACGTATCGGACCTACATAGGAATATTGAATGTCACCAGGTAAGTAGATATCATAAAGGGGAACTGTGCGTTTTGCATAATAGATTTGCAAATATGGATACATATAGGTGGAGAAAATGCGATCTCACCCAATATGCATCGCGTACCGAGTTCCTTAATTCATAATCTACAAATCAAAACCAAAAATAGAGGACCCTGAATGTATAGTGCCTGGTCTGAATTTGGTTGGATTGTTGAGATGCCATTCAGTGAGATTCAGTAAGGGGCTATGTATATTAAGCTTCCACAATAATACCCCAGACGAATATGGTATACCTGTCTGGGGGAAGCAAACCCAGAGTAGTATAGGTTCTGGGGTGCCCTGTATTAAGTGTGGTAAGGGTCCTTATGGTGACAATGAACCACAGCAGCTACAGAATAGTTTTGGGGAAGGCAACTAAGCCTAAAGTACTGTGATACAGTGGGGGTCATAGAATGGGAGAGTGGCCAGAGACAGAGAGAAGCCCGAGTATATCAAACATGGATATAGGAATAATTGCTTCCATGGGCCTACTGGAAAGATGGCGAGGAAGGATGGATAGAATAGGGGAGGGAATGTCCCCTTAATCATTCCTCAAGAAAAACCTGGAGGTTGAGTTCGGTGTTCATACCCACTGGATGTAAACTTCTTAAGCGGTAAATCCACCACTTTTCTTTCTGTAATAATATGCGATTAAAGTCGCCACGTCTGGGAGAAAGTTTAAGCATGTAAATGCCCTTCACCGTCATACCTCTGAGGTTGCCATCGTGTACTAAGGAGAAGTGTTTGGCCAGGGGCTTCTCTGTGTCCCGGGCCTTGATCTCCCGCATGTGCTCCCCTATTCTAACCCTTAAAGGGCGCTTAGTTTTACCTATGTATAATTTCCCGCATGGGCAGGTAATCATATATATTACCCTGGTGGAGGCACAGTTGATAAGGTCCCGAATCTCATATTCATTTTTGCCATATGCATCGCGGAATCTGTTGGTTCGATCCACGTAAGGGCATACTTGGCAATGGCCACATGAGAACATACCCTTGCTACGCGGGAAATCTGCCAGCCATGTCTCATCGGTTTCACTCTTGTATTCTGATTTGACAAGGAGATCACCTAGGTTTTTTGCCCTTTTAGCCACCATATTGGGTGATGGGCCAACTATTTTGGCCAGTCCTGGTGTACTTGTCAGGATACCCCAATGTTTATTGAGGATATCGCGAACTGTGTCCCATTGAACCCCATATTGCGTGATTACTCTTGTGTAACCATTCTTTATGTTCATGTTTGTATTAGGCCTTTTTTTGGGGGTAATGGTCAATAGGTCCTCTCTGTTGCGGCCGGCTACCTTATTTTTGGCCCTTCTAAGCTGGTTATGGGTGTAACCCCGTTCCCTAAATCTCTTGTAGAGGTCTTTACTCTCATTGCTGTAATCCGAGGGTTTGGAACAGTTTCGCTTAAGGCGAAGAAACTGTCCCACTGGGATGCCATCTTTAAGCCACCTAGGATGGTGGCTGTCTGCCTGAAGGAGAGTATTAGCCGCCGTCTCCTTTCGGTATGTACACGTACTGATAGTGTCACCTGTTATAGAAATCCACAGATCGAGGAAGGAAATCTTTGTTTGGCTGAATGAAAACGTCAGCCGGATATTGAAATCATTAGTGTTCAATTGTTCCATGAATAAGTGGAGATCCAACAGGGTACCAGTCCAGATAAGTAACACATCATCGATGTACCTTAGCCATGTATGAGCATGACCAAGGTACATCGAGTTGTGGTATACAATGCATTCCTCCCAGAAACCCAAATGCAGACATGCATATGCTGGTGCCCAGGAGGCCCCCATCGATGTGCCTTTAATTTGTTGGTAAAATTTGCTTAAGAATTGAAAGCAATTATTTTCCAAAGCAAATTTCAATAATTCCATTATAAATTCGTTTTGGTGGGCACATCCTGGGAAGTGGTGGGAAAGGTACTCCTCCACAGCTCCTAGCCCTACATAGTGGGGAATCGACGTGTATAGTGATTCAACGTCTACTCCCACGAGCCAGGCGTCATGGGGTATCTTGAGATCTTTGGTCTTGGCTAGAACATCTCTGGTATCCTGGACGTAGGATACAAGGTGAGTGACCATATCTTTTAGAAGGGAATCAAGATATTTCCCAACTTTGTCCAGAGGTCCCTTGATGGCGGACACTATGGGCCTACCGGGGGGGTTTTTCAGATTTTTGTGGACTTTTGGGATTATATAGAAGATGGGTATGTTATATTCATCAACTCTGAGGTACTCATATTCGCGGTTGTTGAGGAGTCCCTCTTCTTTGGCAAACTTTAATTTTTCATTCAGGGTTTGGGTTATCAGGGGAAAGGGGTTATCTTTCAGTAGTTTGTATGTATGAACGTCACCTAGTAGTCGTTTGACTTCATTTTCATACATGCCATTATTCAGAAGTACGATGTTCCCGCCCTTATCGCTCCTTTTAATTGTTATGTCCTTGGCGTCTTGTAGTTCTTTAAGAGCTGTTCTGTCTTTTTTGGTCAAATTGTCATTACCCTTTTGTATCCAGTCTATTTTACCTAGGTCGGTTTTTACTAATTCCTGGAAAAGGCTGAGATATTTGTTTTTTCCGAAGTGTGGCATGTTTGTGGACCTAATGATGAGGTTAGATTTTCGTAGGGTAACAATCTCATTGGGATCTAGTCCCTCACTCTCCTCAAGTAGGGAGCTGAGAATGTCCAAAGCCTCTTCATCCTGGTCTTCTAGAGTGGTAATTTCTGTGGTGGGTGTTGTTTCCATACTATATAGGGAACGGTAGTATACCTTACGTAAAAATAAAACTACGTCCTTATATACCATGAATTCGTCCATATCGTCGGTCGGGGAAAATGACATGCCCCTACTTAGTAGTTTGATATGTCTGTCAGTTAATTCAAAATTAGATAAATTAATGACTTTCATATCGTCTTTGGGAGTCAGGTTCTGTCCGTCTAACGGGGGCGTTGATCTTTTTGGCTTCTCTCTGTCTCTGGCCACTCTCCCATTCCATGACCCCCACTGTATCACAGTACTTTAGGCTTAGCTGCCTTCCCCAAAACTATTCTGTAGCTGCTGTGGTTCATTGTCACCATAAGGACCCTTACCACACTTAATACAGGGCACCCCAGAACCTATACTACTCTGGGTTTGCTTCCCCCAGACAGGTATACCTTATTCGTCTGGGGTATTATTGTGGAAGCTTAATATACATAGCCCCTTACTGAGTCTCACTGAATGGCATCTTAACAACCCAACCAAATTCAGACCAGGCACTATACATTCAGGGTCCTCTATTTTTGGTTTTGATTTGTAGATTATGAATTAAGGAACTCGGTACGCGATGCATATTGGGTGAGATCGCATTTTCTCCACCTATATGTATCCATATTTGCAAAATCTATTATGCAAAACGCACAGTTCCCCTTTATGATATCTACTTACCTGGTGACATTCAATATTCCTATGTAGGTCCGGTACGTCCTTCTCTCAATGTCGACCCTCCTTGTCATTATTCAGGTACCTCCCCATATACTTGGAATGTAACTTATTCCTCTTCCCTACTTCCTTTCCCCCTCCCCCCTTTCCCCCCCCCCCCCATCCTTTTCCACCTCCCCCCCCCCCTTCCACGGCCATCCTACCTTTATGTATCAATATATATAAAAGTCATTTTTTTCTATTCACGAATGGTTCCACATTGGAAACTATGTATGGACATATATCGTTAAACACTCTGTCCCTTTAAGAAAGATCGAATCTGGTGGGAGCCCCGCGTAGCCTTGTGCTACAAAAAGGGACGACGCAGGCTCCACCAATACGTCCAGACGAAGCTACGCAATTGTGCTTGCGAAACGCGTTGACGTCACCGCGTCCTGAGACGCCGGCACACCTCCCGGAAGCCAGCCCAGGCTGGGAGAAGAGACGGAAGAAACAGCGAGGAACTAACTGGAAGCCGATCCAACACAGGAGACGCTGAGACACCTGAGACATCAGGGACAGCACAGTATACTTCGTGGGGCCATACGATTTGAAGTCAACTGCATCCATCGGTAGATATCGATATACATCTGGTCACCGGGACAGTATCAGGTACCGCAATTCACTTCATGGGACAGATATACACATCCCTCTCTGACGGGACACTACCTGGTTTTTTGAGAGCTGACTGCAGCCCAAACTACCCCTGGGTGATTCAATTTAACGGTACCCCATCAGGCTGTTTACCCGTAGCAGATATCTACTATACTTTATCCCGGGACATTAATGAGTAATTGAAACCAATCCACTCAAACATTGACGCTGGTCTGTCTTTGCCCCTGAAAACCCTCATATACCGGATTGAAGTATCCACACGTTCCCACCACGGTGGTGGAAGATATGCACCATTTCTACTACTTAGCAAGAAGTGTCCATTATTGCCATCTAAACTAGAGATTGACTTTCCACAGTACATCTCTGCATTTCCCACCTTCCAGCATTTCTCCTGTGTTCCCTCCCTACATCCCTCTATCCCCATTCCCCTTCCCCTTCTCCCCACCCTTATTTTTGAGCTCGAGCTTCCATTGAATCTCTGTGTGGATTGCCTGATCCATAGGTAATCACAGCCATTATATATATATGTAATACATACACAGGCTCTCCACACACAGATTGCCGGCGTCCGGACGCTTTGTTTCATGTTGTCTATTTTTTGTTTAATGTTTATGTGTCTTTTCACTTTATCTTTTAGTGTTGCTGTATCATATACTCACCAGGTGACTGGTAGAGTCATATGATGGTATAACTGCAAATGTTATATATATTACATTGATCCGCATTTGGGATCATTCGTGATTACACTGATTTTCTCCCCTTTCTTTTTTGTATTTACAATAAAGTTACACTGTTTTTTATTCAAGCCCTCACTTCGTGTATGTTTTTGCCACTCATTTGGTCTCCTGGTTCCTGCCAGCTTTGATAGGAACATTCCGGGTTTTTTTTGTTTATTTGCTAATATACTACCTATAGTGTCTTTGGCACCCATAGGACTTCTAGTGTGTTAGTGGCAGCACACAGAGCTCCTATATTTTCTTGTCAGCAGCACACATAGTACCTATAGTGTGTTAGTGTCAGCACCCATAGGACCTACAGTGTGTTGTGAGCACACATAGGAGCTCTATTTTTTATACTATATACACTACCGACTACAATGGCTGGAAGACCGCCAAGGAGAGGCAGAGCGTGCAGAGGCAAGAACACAGGGCAGGCAGGCTCTGTTTCTAGAGACAACAGTGCTGGCCGTGGACGTGGTCGTGCATCGTCATCAGCACGTGGCCATGGGACACGCTTGTCTTCGTTTTCAGCAGCTGGACATGTGGAGCCGCATCATGCCGAAGGCTTGGTAGAATGGATGACCAAGCCCTCCTCATCCTCCTCATCCTCTCTCACCCAGGCTGAGGGTACTGGCAGAGCAGCTGCCAAGGCGTACTCAATGGCATCATCAGCCACCCCTTCCCTAGACCCACCATGTCCTCCTGAGGAATCCCCCGAACTGTTTGAGCACAGTGTTGGGTACATGCTCCAGGAGGATGCCCAACGATTCGAAGGCTCGGATGATGATACCCAGCTTGAGGAAGGCAGTAGTGTGCGCGCAGAGAGAGGGGATGCTGAAGGACAGCAATCTGGCAGTACTGTTCCACCAGCTGCAGCTTACTGCCAGGTTTGCTCTAGTGGTGAAGAGGGAGGGGATGATAAGGTCACTGACTCCACGTGGGTGCCTGAAGGGAGAGAGGAGGAGGAGGATGCGGCGTCACATGTCCAACGAGGCAGGATGCCCCCTGGAGGCCAGCTAGAGGCCAGCACAGCAACTGTATCACACCGCAGAGCTCCGCCTATGCAGGGCGCTGCCTCTGCACGTTATCACAAAAGTTCTTTGGTGTGGGGATTTTTTGAGACGAGTGCATCAGATCGCACCACTGCTATTTGCAATATTTGTCTCAAGCGTATCTCGCGTGGCCAAAACATCAGCCGCTTGGGCACCACAAGCATGAGCAGACATATGTCGACCTGCCATGCAGCTCGTTGGCAAGCACACATAAAAGACCCACACCAAAGAACAAAGCGGACCTCTCCTTGCTCCTCATCAGCTGGGATCTCCATCCCCACTATATCTTCAGTCCTCTCTGAAAGCTGCTCTGAGAGGACTGAAGGTGTAGAATTAGGTGTGTCACAACCAAGTACTTGCAGTACACCGATGTCTGATTGTAGCAGGCAAATTTCCCTGCCCCAGCTGCTGGACCATCAAAAGAAGTATACTCCCAGCCATCCACATGCCCAGCGGTTGAATGCTAGCTTGGCTAAATTGCTAGCACTTCAACTGCTGCCTTTTCAGTTGGTAGACTCGGCCCCCTTCCGTGAGTTTGTTCAATGTGCGGTTCCTCAGTGGCAGGTTCCCAAACGCCACTTTTTCTCATGGATGGCGATTCCGTCTCTCTACCGGCATGTGGAAGGCAATGTCCATGCCTCGCTGGACAGGGCGGTCAGCGGTAAGGTGCATATTACCGCTGACTCATGGTCCAGCAGGCATGGACAGGGACGTTATCTTTCTTTCACGGCCCATTGGGTCACTCTATTGGCAGCTGGGAGGGATGCAGGACAAGGTGCAGTAGTGTTGGAGGTTGTTCCGCCACCACGCCTCCAAAATGCTACTACTGGTTGTGACACACCTCTCTCCTCCACCCCCTCCTCTTCTTCTTCCTCCATGTCCTCTTCGAGTGCTCTGTCCTCGGAACCAGCGGTGCTCCGTAGGCGTACAAGGGGCTAGGCGAGTACGCAGGCAAAAAGATGCCATGCCGTGCTTGCGCTGGTGTGTTTGGGGGACAGGAGCCACACTGGGACAGAGGTTCTGGCAGCTCTGCAGGGGCAGGCCGAGAGGTGGTTGACTCCACGCCAGCTTAAGCCAGGAATAGTGGTTTCTGACAATGGCACCAACCTCCTCTCCGCCCTGCGACAGGGGCAGCTCACCCATGTGCCCTGTATGGCTCACGTCCTCAACCTGGTGGTGCAGCGGTTCTTGGGCAGGTACCCAGGCTTACAGGATGTCCTGAGGCAGGCCAGGAAAGTCTGTGTGCATTTCCGCCGATCTTATAATGCCAGTGCTCGGCTGACTGAGCTGCAAAAGGAGCTGAACCTGCCCAAGAACCGCCTAATCTGTGACATGCCCACCAGGTGGAACTCAACGTTGGCCATGCTGCAGCGACTGCACACGCAACAGAGGGCCATCAATGAGTACCTTTGCGACTACGGCACCAGGACAGGGTCAGGGGAGCTTGGCTTTTTTTCCCCACGCCAGTGGAGCATGATCAGGGATGCATGCACTGTCCTCTCACCATTTGAGGAGGCCACGAGGATGGTGAGCAGTGACAGTGCATGCATCAGTGACACTGTACCTCTTGTCCACCTGTTGGAGCATACGCTGCGTGGGATAATGGACAGGGCACTTGAGGCAGAACAGAGGCAGGAAGAGGAGGACTTCCTTGCCTCTCAAGGCCTCCTTTATCCAGACAGTGTTCCTTCTGTCCCACCCATCACACAGGAAGAGGATGAGGAGGAGGAGGAGGATTGTGTGAGCATGGAGGTGGAGCCTGGCACTCAGCATCAGCAGCAGCAGTCTTTTAGGGATGATGTACAGTCTCAGCAAACCAGTGGACTTGTACGTGGCTGGGAGGAGGTGGCTGGCGATCATGTCATCCTCAGTGACCCAGAAGACTTCGGACAGAAATGCCTCAGCTAACCGACGTAGCATGGCCTCCCTGATCCTGCAAAGCCTGCGGAAGGATCCTCGTGTTCTTCGGATCAAGGAGAGGGACCATTACTGTCTGGCCACTCTCCTTGATCCACGGTACAAGGGTAAGGTTGCGGACCTTATCTTGCCGTCGCAGAGGGAGCAGAGGATGAGACATCTCAGGGAGGCCTTGCAGAAAGGTCTGTGCAACACGTTCCCAGAAACTGGGAGGTTACAAACTCCTGGTCCTGGACGACGAGTTGCTGAGGCTTCGGTCAGTAGCAGAAGGAGCGGTGGGGAAGGTGGACGTCTGACCGATGCGTTCAGACAATTTTTTAGTCCGCAGCCCCAAGGTATGATCGGTTCCAGCAACCATCGCCAGCGTCTGATATACATGGTGCAGGAATACCTAGGGGCAAGGTCAGACTTGGACACCTTTCCCACCGAAAATCCTCTGGCTTACTGGGTCCTGAGGATGGATAACTGGCCAGAGCTTGCACAGTATGCAATTGAGCTACTGGCCTGTCCTGCATCCAGCGTCCTTTTTTCCGAACGCACATTCAGTGCTGCTGGAGGATTTGTCACCGATCATAGGGTGCGCCTGTCCACCGACTCGGTTGATCGACTGACCTTCATAAAAATGAATCAGTCTTGGATCACCACCAGCTACCAGGCACCTGAAGCGGATATAACTGAATAATTTATAATGTCACATCCCTTCAAGACTGCCTATGCTGATGCTGAGTGACTGTCCTGTTATGTTCACTGACTATCCTCTTCCTCCTCCTCAATGATCCATGCCACCACACCAGTGCCTAAGGCACAATTTTTCAGCCCCTGTATAACAGGGGCGTGTAATTACAATTTTTTTTAAAAATGCTTCGCAACAGGTGTGACTGCTGTGCTCCAAGTACAGTATCTGTGAGGGGTTGCAGTGTTGTGGCACCAGCACCAGTGCCTAAGGCACAATTTTTCAGCCCCTGTTGGGGCGTGTAGTTACAATTTTTAGGCAATGCTTTGCAACAGGTCTCATTGCTGTGCTCAGAGTACAGTATCTGTGAGGGGTTGCAGTGTTGTGGCACCAGCACCAATGCCTAAGGCACAATTTTTCAGCCCCTGTATAACAGGGGCGTGTAATTACAATTTTTTTAAAAAAATGCTTCGCAACAGGTGTGACTGCTGTGCTCCAAGTACAGTATCTGTGAGGGGTTGCAGTGTTGTGGCACCAGCACCAGTGCCTAAGGCACAATTTATCAGCCCCTGTTGGGGCGTGTAATTACAATTTTTAGGCAATGCTTTGCAACAGGTCTCATTGCTGTGCTCAGAGTACAGTATCTGTGAGGGGTTGCAGTGTTGTGGCACCAGCACCAATGCCTAAGGCACAATTTTTCAGCCCCTGTATAACAGGGGCGTGTAATTACAATTTTTTAAAAAAATGCTTCGCAACAGGTGTGACTGCTGTGCTCCAAGTACAGTATCTGTGAGGGGTTGCAGTGTTGTGGCACCAGCACCAGTGCCTAAGGCACAATTTTTCAGCCCCTGTTGGGGCGTGTAAATTACAATTTTTAGGCAATGCTTTGCAACAGGTCTCATTGCTGTGCTCAGAGTACAGTATCTGTGAGGGGTTGCAGTGTTGTGGCACCAGCACCAATGCCTAAGGCACAATTTTTCAGCCCCTGTTTAACAGGGGCGTGTAATTACAAATCTTGATCTAATAGTTCACAGCAGGGCCCATTCCTGCGCCCACCAAGAATAACTGTGAGGGCTTACAGTCTTGTGGCAACACCGTCCACCACCACCAAAGGCCCAATTTTTCTACCCTGTTCAACAGGTGCATGCAATTACAAATCTTGATCTAATAACTCACAGCAGGGCCCATTCCTGTGCCCACCAAAAGTAACTGTGAGGGCTTACAGTCTTGTGGCAACACCGTCCACCACCACCACCACCACCAAGGGCCCAATTTTTCTGCCCTGTTAAACAGGTGCATGCAATTACAAATCTTGATCTAATAACTCACAGCAGGGCCCATTCCTGTGCCCACCAAGAGTAACTGTGAGGGCTTACAGACTTGTGGCAACACCGTCCACCACCACCACCAAAGGACCAATTTTTCTGCCCTGTTCAACAGGTGCATGCAATTACAAATCTTGATCTAATAACTCACAGCAGGGCCCATTCCTGCGCCCACCAAGAGTATCTGTGAGGGCTTACAGTGTTGTGGCTACACCAACATCTAATAGGGCAAATTTCTGCAGAGTATATACGGCAGGCCCCTACTTTCAAACATCCAACTTACAAACGACTCCTACTTGCAAACGGAAAGAGAAAACAGGAAGTGAGAGGAAATCTACCCCTAGGAAGGGAAATTCTATCCTGTTAGATTTAATTTGGGAAAAAGGTATCTCCTCTCTACTGATGCTTTATCACCAATCCTTGTTTCAATTAAAACCCCACTTTTCCAAAAACATTTGTCATTGGGACGGAAAGTGAGGTGAAATGTTCTGAACAGATGTGCAAAGACAGCAAATGTTACAGGGGTTACCTCCCTATGTTCTCCAAAAAGCTTAAAAATAGATTTTTTTGGGATGGAGCTACACTTCATAATGTACCTGTTCAGATTCTACTTAAGAACAAACCTACAGTCCGTGTCTTGTTTGCACCGCCTGTATACTGCTGTTCAGAGTATATAGGGTTGTAGGTATAGGGTTTTATTTTGGGTGCGGGGTCCCCCTTAATATCCATACAAGACCCAAAGGGGCTGGGGTGGGGGGGGGGGGGGGATGGGGTAGCCATGCCATTTTTCTCAAGGATTTTCAGCCATATGGCGGCCAGGACAAGACATGACATTAAAGCCGCAAGTGGTTTTAAATGGCTTCTTTTTTTCCTTTACAAATGTCATTTTGTGCAGGGACAGTTCTAAACACGGGAAACACATGCCACTTCACAGGCATACTTTAGACACCCCCCAGGTACCATATTTAAAGGAATATTTCACTTTTTTTTTTTCACTTTATGCATCATTAAAATGACTGCTCCCGAAAAAACGTTAGTTTTTAAAAGTTCTTTTTGCATTGATATATGTCCCCTGGGGCAGGACCCGGGTCCCCAAACCTGTTTTATGACATTAACATGCATATTGGCCGTTGTAATTAGCAATTTTGATTTTGAACGTTCACGTCCATTATAACGAATAGGGTTCGAAAATTCGCGCAAACTTTCGGTCCGTTCGAAGGTTCTGGTGCGAACCGAACCCGGGGGTGTTCGGCTCATCCCTACTTATCACTATGAATAAAAACAATAGTCGATTTGACCCTATAAGGCCAGACATACACGGTTCAATTCTCGGCTGGTTGAGCAGGATTGATCTATCAGCCTGACTGGCGTTTTTTTGCCAAAGCTCCTAAACTTACCTAGTACCTGATCCGACACTTCTGGGGCACGCATGCATGCCGCCGGCTACCCGCTGTGATTAATGGGAGCTGAGCTGCAGGTACCGCGCACTCAATGTCCGCCGCCACCTGCCGACCACCAGGCAGAGAGCCAGAACAGTGGTCTGCCTATGTAAACAAGACAGATCGTTGTTCTGTAAGTAATAAAGTCATTGATCCTGTGTTCCTGCTAAGCAGCTAGTACAAGCACCTCCCACACAGTGAGAAAGCACTGGTTAGCATTACAGTTAACCCTTTGCTCGCCCCTTATGTTAACCCCTTCCCAGCCAGTGTCATTAGTATAGTGACAGTGCATATTTTTAGCCCTGATCCCTATATTAGTGTCACTGGTCCCCAAAAACTGTCTGCCGCAATATTGCAGTGCCGCTATAAGTCGCAGATCGACGCCATTAATAGAAAAATAAAAATAAAATAAATACAAATATCTCATAGTTTGTAGACGCTATAACTTTTGCGCTAACTAATCAATATACACTTATTGGGATTTTTTGGCCAAAAATATGTAGCAGAATACATATTGGCCTGAATTCATGAAGAAATTATTATTATTTTTTTTTTGTAATTGGATATGTTTTATAACAGAAAGTAAAAAATATTGTCTTTTTTTGTTTATACCCTGTTTCCCCGAAAATAAGACCTAGCGTGATTGTTGGTGATGGCTGCAATATAAGCCCTACCCCCCAAATAAGCCCTAGTTAAAGGTTGTAGGTCTTATTTTCAGGGTAGGGCTTATTTTCGGGGGAAACAGGGTAGGGCTTATTTGGGGGGTAGGGCTTATGTTGCAGCCATCACCGATAATCACGCTACAGGGTAGTGCAAAAAGTTAAAACCACAGAGGTGATCAAATACTACCAAAAGCAATTTTCTATTTGAGAGAAAAAAAAAAGGACATACATTTTGTTTGGGTACAGCATCATACGACCGCTCGATTGTCAGTTAACTTAACGCAGTGGCGTATCGTAAAAAAATGGCCTGATCATGAAAGGGGGTAAATCTTCCGGAGGTCAGGTGGTTAATTTTTGATTTTGCTACATAATCAGAGGTCTGCTTGGTCTCCTGTTCTACCTTTTATCATCAAACTGTAAAACAGAACTGCAGATCTTGGTTGCAGATAAGTGGGACATGTCACTGTTGGCTGCCTGCCCAGGCCTAAACAGTGCCCACATCCTGTAGCATTTTGTATCTTGTGAAAAGCTGCGCATTTGCCTTTGAAAATAATGCTTGCCACCATTCTAACCTTAATGTGTGCCCCCCTGACAGCCTTTATTCTATAGGGATGGCCTTTGAGCTTATACAAGCTTTCACAGCATGTCTGAATACTGGCGGTTGTCTACTTATTGAAATGTGGCATCATGCCTTAAACTGACCATAGATAGTTTGAATGATTGATGGTTTGAATCTTGCCCGGTTCAGCAGGGACCACTTGCCCCTCATCTTTGGGCAAGCTGATTGTGCCCAAATCAATTGTTGTATGACTTGGGTACTTACAGCATGGCAGATTTTGTACATGCGATCATTGCTAGTGGTTATTAACCACTTAAGCCCCGGACCAATTTGAAGCCAAAGGACCAGGCCCCTTTTTGCGATTCGGCACTGCGTCGCTTTAACTGACAATTGCGCGGTCGTGCGACGTGGCTCCCAAACAGAATTGACGTCCTTTTTTTCCCCACAAATAGAGCTTTCTTTTGGTGGTATTTGATCGCCCCTGCGGTTTTTATTTTTTGCGCTATAAACAAAAATAGAGCGACAATTTTGAAAAAAATGCAATATTTTTTTACTTTTTGCTATAATAAATATCCCCCAAAAATATATAAAAAACCTTTTTTTTTCCTCAGTTTAGGCTGATACGTATTCTTCTACATATTTTTGGTAAAAAAAACGCAATTAGCGATTATTGATTGGTTTGCGCAAAGGTTATAGTGTCTACAAAATTGGGTATAGTTTTATAGAATTTTTATTAATATTTTTTTTTTACTAGTAATGGCGGCGATCAGCGATTTTTATTGCGACATTATGGCGGACACATCGGACATTTTTGACACATTTTTGGGACCATTGTCATTTATACAGAAATCAGTGCTATTTAAATGCATTGATTCCTGTGTAAATGACACTGGCAGTGAAGGAGTTAACCACTAGGGGGCGGGGAGGGGCTAAGTGTGTGTGTGTGTGTTTTTTTTTTTTTTACTGTAGGGGGGCGTGGCTTTGGGTCTGATGTCACTGATCGGCTTTCCCGATGACAGGGAACAGCCGATCAGTGTCAGTTGCGCCAGTGTCAGACCTCTCCCCGTTCTTCAGCTCTGTGACCCGATCGCAGGACACCAGCGGCAATCGGGTCCGCTGGTCCCGCGCCCGCGGTCACAGAGCTCAGGACCGGGTCGCGAGCGCGTCGGTGCGCGCGCACGACCCACGGCTGGGCTCTTAAAGGGCCACGTACAGGTACGTGGTTGTGCCCAGCCATGCCATTCTGCTGACATATCGGCGTGAGGCAGTCCTTAAGTGGTTAATCACTGTGTTCTCCTAGCAGGAACAGCTCACCCTGCCAACTCACTGTGTTGATGGGGGAATCAAGCAATTTTCTTTCCTGCAACCCATGGTTGCTGGAAAGAAAATCACATCATGCATGGCATGCCTTAGTTCAGTTACCTAAAACTGAAATTTATTCATGGAATGTCCCACAGCTTGGACCAACCTACTTTAGGTATGTACAGTGCTTTGCAAAAGTATTCACCTCCCTTGGCATTTTTCGGGTTTTGTTGCCTCACAGCCTGGAATTAACATGGATTGTTTGAGGATTTGCATCATTTAATTTACAGAACATGTCCACAACTTTGAAGATTTTTATTTTTTTTTATTGTGAAGCAAACAACAAATAGGACAAAATAACAGAAAAAGTCAATGTGCAAAACTATTTATTCAATACTTTGTAGAGCCACCTTTTGCGACTATCACAGCTCCAAGTGGCTTTGAATATGTCTCTATGAGATTGCCACATCTTACCACTGGGATTTTTGCCCGCTCCTCCTTGCAAAACTGCTCCAGCTCCTTCAAGTTGGATGGTTTGCGCTCGTGAACAGCAATCTTTAAGTCTGAGCACAGATTTTTTTTTGGTTTCACAAATTAGAGATTTTCTATTGGATTGAGGTCTGGGCTTTGACTAGGCCATTCAAACACATTTACATGTTTCCCCTAAACCACACAAGTGTTGCTTTAGCAGTGTGTTTGGGGTCATTGTCCTGCTGGAAGGTGAACCTCCGTCCTAGCCCCAAATCACACACAGAGTGGTACAGGTTTTGCTCAAGAATATCCCTGTATTTAGCACCATCCATCTTTCCCTCAACTCTCACCAGTTTTCCAGTCCAGACTGCTGAAAAACATCCCCACAGCATGATGCTGCCACCACCATGTTTTACAGTGGGGATGGTGTTCTTTGGGTGATGTGATGTGTTGGGTTTGTGCCAGACATAGCGTTTTCTTTGATGGCCAAAAAGTTCAATTTTAGTCTCATCAGACCAGAGCACCTTCCTCCATACATTTTGGGAGTCTCCCACATGCCTTTTCGCAAACTCAAAATTTGCCATTTTGTTTTTTTCTGAAAGTAATGTCTTTCTTCTGGCCACTCTGCCATAAAGCCCAACTCTATGTAGCGTACGGCTTATTGTCGTCCTATGTACAGATACTCCAGTCTCTGCTTTGGAACTCTGCAGCTCCTCCAGGGTTACCTTAGGTCTCTGTGCTGCCTCTCTGATTAATGCCCTCTTTGCCCGGTCCGTGAGTTTTGGTATGCGGCCGTCTCTTGGCAGGTTTGCTGTTGTGCCATGTTCTTTCCATTTGGTTATGATATATTTGGTGCTCCTAGGGATCATCAAAGATTTGGATATTTTTTTTATAACCTAACCCTGACTTGTACTTCTCAACAACATTGTCCCTTACTTGTTTGGAGAGTTCCTTGGTCTTCATGGCAGTGTTTGGTTAGTGGTGCCTCTTGCTTAGGTGTTGCAGCCTCTGGGGCCTTTCAAAAAGGTGTGTTTATGTAATGACAGATCATGTGACACTTAGATTGCACACAGGTGGACATCATTTCACTAATTATGTGACTTCTGAAGGTAATTGGTTGCACCAGAGCTTTTTATGGGCTTCATAAAAAAGGGGGCGAATACATACGCACATGACAATTATCATTTTTTTATTTCTGAAAAATAGTTTTATGTATATATTTTTCTAATTTTACTTCACCAACTTAGACTATTGTGTTCTGATCCATCACATATAATTCAGATTAAAAAAACATTGAACTAAAGGCTGTAATGTAACAACATAGGTGAAAATGGCAATTAGTGAGTATAGCCTCAACTTCAAGAAAGAAATACCGTATATACTCGAGTATAAGCCAAGTTTTTCAGCACTTTTTTTGTGCTGAAAGTGCCCCCCTCGGCTTATACTCGAGTCAAGCACTTTTCTGCAGAAAAAAATATGTCATTTTTTCTGACCCAACTTTGCAGCCCCGTATCTCTGGGCCACTTGGTGATAGGAACCCCCATTTGGTGTGCAAACCCAGTGGAACGCTACAACATATCCAAATTTGGGGTTCCTAGCATTAAGTGGCCTCAAATTTCGGGGCCCCAAAGTCGGGTCGGAAAATGTCATTCTCTGCTGCAGAAAAGTGCTTGACATTTGGGGCCTCGTATCTCGGGGCCACTTGGTGCTAGGGACCCCATATATATATAACACTACAACATATCCAAATTTGGGGTTCCTAGCGCCAAGTGGCCCCGAGATACGGGGCCCCAAAATCGGTCAACTGTGTCCATCTGCAGCAATGTCATTTCAGGACCCTTTGGGTCCAGAGACCCCAAAATTTTGCTGCAGCTAGGGGGCATCTAGGAACCCTTAACTACCAAGTTTGAAGTTCAGGCGACCTATGGCTGCAAATGGGCACAGTGAGGCTGCAAATGGGCATTGTTTACCCTCTTTTCCACTTCCAGTAAATGCGCATTTCTCACCCTAGGCTTATACTCGAGTCAATACGTTTTCCCAGTTTTTTGTGGTAAAATTAGGTGCCTCGGTTTATATTCGTGCTGGCTTATACTCGAGTATATACGGTAAATCATAAAAAAGTACCATCATCCAGATTAGTAATTGGAAAATTGGGGAAGTGGAGGTGCAGGGCCAGTTGCTGATGCTGACCCATATACATCCACACCTAAAAAGTTTTTTATGGACTATCTCGGTACTTG
Organism: Lithobates sylvaticus; assembly: GCA_028564925.1. Lineage (NCBI taxonomy): Eukaryota > Metazoa > Chordata > Amphibia > Anura > Ranidae > Lithobates > Lithobates sylvaticus. Next base: position 165,201,546 of record CM053029.1, read on the forward strand.
GTAATAGATAACAAATGGTAAATAATAAAAAATATACATTTTAATACAGACAAAAAATATACATTGTTTGTATATTTTTTGTCTGTATTAAAATTTATACTTTTTTATTATTTACCATTTGTTATCTATTACCAAGTACCGAGATAGTCAATAAAAAACTTTTTAGGTGTGGATCTATATGGGTCAGCATCAGCAACTGCCCCTGCACCTCCACTTCCCCAATTTTCCAACATTGGTGAAAAGCCGAAGGGGGGGGGGGGGGGTAAATACTTTTGCAAGGCACAGTACATACTTACTGTACATTAGTCTAAGCTGGACCACTGTAGTCATGTAAAAATTGCCATAGCTAACTTCAGTCTTAACTGCAATGGAGAAATGATGGGTTGACTTCCAACCTGGCAGGTTCTATCCTGTCCCCATTTTGTCCAAAAGTAAACATTTTTCTTGAGTTGGGTTTTGTTGAAGTTAACTGACAGTTTGTAGTATGTAATAGTATGTAATAGTGCTTTGCTTTTATTCACCGTGAAACCTCTGACTTTGTACTTGCAGGTGCATTTGTAATTTGCTGGACTCCAGGGATGGTGGTCCTGCTGTTGGATGGCCTCAACTGCACCCAATGTGGACTTCAGCAGGTGAAAAGGTGGTTTCTTCTGCTCGCCCTGACGAACTCTGTCATAAACCCCATTATCTACTCATACAAGGACGAGGAGATGTGGAGGACATTTAAAGGAATAATGCGTTGCAGCTTTTACAGGGTAAACCGGCGCAGCTCGCGGTTTCCCTCCACCGTGCACAGCACACGGAGCAACGACACGACTACCAGCCATTACCTGGAGGAAATCGGCAGCCAGTCACCGACAGTAAATGCCAAATGACCCAAAGAGAATGATGCACACTGACTAAGGCTCCGTTCACATCTAGGCGTTGCTATTTCACAGGCATTTTTCTTCCGCTTTTTTCCGGCGTTTTTGCAGCGTATTGTACAGGCGTTTTGAAGTTCAAAAGGTCTCCAATGTAAAAGAATTAAAACACCTGTAATCTGCCAAAAAAAAAAAAAAAAAGCTGTACTTTTTTGAGCGACGGGCGTTTTGCTTTAGGCGACAGAACACTCAGATGTGATGGGATTTGTCTAGTCGCTTTAGCGTTAAAAAAAGCGCCTGTAAAGCGCCTGAAAGAAGCCGCAACTGCAATCCCAATGTGAAAGCCTGAGTGCTTTCGCACCAAGACCCCTTTCACACTATGGCTTTTTCAGGCGCTTTAGGCCACTTTCACACTGAAGCGCTTCTAAACTGCCAGTAAAAACACTGAGCGCTTTTGAAGAGCTTTTCAGGCACTTTTGAAGAGCTTTCCATTCATTTCAATGGGGAGGGGAGTTTTTCACAGCCCTGCCAGCACACTGCCCCAGTGTGAAAGTGTTCATTGATTTTAATGGAAATAAGTTTTCGTGAGCTTTTTAGGCGCTGCTTTTAGCGTGAAAGCGCCTGAAAAGCGCCTCAGTGTGAAAGTGGTCTTAGTGTTAAAATAAGCGCCTGAAAGAAGCCGCAACTGCAATCCCAATGTGAAAGTCCGAGTGCTTTTACACCGAGGCGCTGCGCTGGCAGGGCATCAAAAAAAGTCCTGCAAGCAGCTTCTTTGCAGCGCTTTAGGAGCGGTGAATACACCGCTCCTAAAGCGCCTCTTCCCATTGAAATTAATGGGAAGCGCCTGAAAAACGCCTGAAAAGCGACTGAAAAGCACTTTTAGCAGCGACGCTTTGTGGGCGCTTTTAACCCTGTATTTGGCCACTAGCAGGGGTTAAAAGAGCCCACTAGCGCTCGAGAAACGCTGGTAAAGCACCGCTAGTTTAAGTGGCGCTTTACTAGCATTTTTCGGCAGTGTGAAAGGGCTCTTAAAGCACTTGGGTTTTCACATTGGAATTGCAGATGAGGCTTCTCACAAGAGCTTTACAGGCGCTTTTTTTAACGCTAAAGCGCCTGAAAAATGCCCCAGTGTGAAAGGGGTCTAAAATCTTGGATGTTTTTTCCAACGGAAAAATAGAGAAGCTGCTCTCTATCTTTTGTTGGCAGAAATTCCGCCAGCAAAAGTCCGATGGAGCATACACGCGGTCGGAATTTCTGACCAAAGGCTCACATCGGACTTTTGCTGGCGGAATTTCCGATCGCGTGTACGGGGCATAAGAGCAGAAAAAACGCCCAAAAATGCCTAGGTGTGAACGGAGCCTTAGAGGAAGTAAAAAACGATACATATTTTATTTATGTCAATGTAAGGAATGTATTGAATAGAAAACTGGATGACATATAACTGTATATAGACCTGTGGTGTACATTTTTTATGAATATAAATTGTAAAATTGTAAAATGTAAATATACTAGTTTTTTTTGTTTTTTGTTTTTGCCTCTGGTTCAAGACATCCTCAGTCTTAACATACTAAATGATGTACTTATACACATGTCCACAGCCCTGTTGTATAGAAAACAATAAATGTTTGATGAAGATCTTATTTATTTTTCACATAAACAATCAGTAAGTAGACAAGTATTTACAATTTATTTGATGATCTGATGCATTTAGGGAATTTTTCTGTTTTTTTTTTTTGTCTTGAGTCTTAAGTCTTGACTTCCCTGATTTTAGAACAAAGCTCCACCCATCTCTGGGTGGAGCTCAGCGCCAAAGTCAAGGAAGTCAATAAGAGAACCGTTACTAGCTACTGACGCACTCATATAAGTCAAACCCTTTAACCACTTGTCCTTTGGAAGATTTACCCCTCTTAACGACCAGGCCATTTGTTGCGATTCAGCACTGCGTTACTTTAACTGACAATTGCGTAGTCGTGCGACGCTGTACCCAAATAAAATCGATGTGTATTTTTCCCATGAATAGACCTTTCTTTTGGTGGTATTTGATCTCCTCTGCTTCTATTTTTTGCACTATAAACAAAAAAGACTGACAATTTAAAAAAAAATTTTTTTTATATTTTTTACTTTCTGCTATAAAACATATCCAATAAAAAAATGTGAAAAAAAATATGTTTTCATCAATTTAGGCCAATATGTATTCTGCTACATAGTTTTGGTGGAAAAATCCCAATAAGCATATATTGATTGGTTTGCGCAAAATTTATAGCGTCTATGGAATAAATTATGGGGCAAACTATGGGATATATTTATGGAATTTTTGTTTATTATTTTTTACAAGCAAAATCGGCGATCAGCGACTAATGAGACTGTGACATTGCGGCGGGCAAATCGGACATTAATGCCACATACACACGATCAGAAATTCGGCCAGCAAAAGACCGATGAGCGTTTTTGTTTGGAAATGCGACCGTGTGTATGCTCCATCGGACTTTTGCTGGCCGAATTTCCGCAAGCAAAAGATTGAGAGCATGGTCTCAATTTTTCGGTCGGAAAAAGTTCCGATCGTCTGTAGCATTTCCAACGCGCAAAATTCCTACGCATGCTCGGAAACAATTTGACGCATGCTCGGAAGCATTGAACTTAATTTTCTCGGCTCGTCGTAGTGTTGTACGTCACTGCGTTCTTGATGGTCGAAAGTTCAGCAAACTTTTGTGTGACCGTGTGTATGCAAGCCAAGCTTGAGCGTAATTCCGTCGGAAAAACCATCCAAGATTTTTCCGACGGAAAATCCGCTTGTGTGTACACGGCATAAGTGACACTTTTGACATTTTTGGGGACCAGTGACACCAATACAGTGATCAGTTCTAAAAATATGCACTGTCACTGTATTAATGACACTGGCTGAGAAGGTGTTAACTTCAGGGGCGATCAAATGGTTAACTGTGTGCTTAATAATATGTTTTCTCACTTTGGGGGAGGTGCTTTTATTATGGGAAGGCATTGATTCATGTGTCTGCTTTGCAGGAATACAGGATCAATGCCTTCCCTACTGACAGAATGGCATGTTTGCTGTAGAGATGGGATCAGGTGTGTTCGAAATCCCACATGCCTGATCCCGCCAGGAAGCCGACACTGCACACCGCTAATTACAGGCAGTGAGACATTTCCCGGTCCGCAGCTGTACAGATCGGGAAATGCCTCACTGCCTGTGATTATGTGGGATTTCGAACACACCCGAGCCCATCTCTAGTTTTACATCGGCATTCTGACTCTCTGCCTAACAATCGGCAGGTACCGGCGGACATTGAGTCCACGGTACCTGCAGATCAGCTCCCGCTGTGTCTAATCACAGCAGGAGCGGGTCGCCAGAGACGCGCATGCGTGCCCCAGAGCCAGAAGTGCAGGATTGCGTACTAGGTACGTGATCCTGCGCAGCAGAGCCGCCTTGTATGTACAGTATACGGTCAGCAACCGGTTAATGATAAAGTTAAACCAAAGGGGCACATAAAAAGGCCTTTATGGCTAATCAAAGTGACAGTGTCTGTAGATAGTCCACTATCCCCCAGGCTTTAATACTTGCCAAGCCTTGCTTACTTTCTACAGGCCCACTGCAGCATCCCAACTTGTCTTCATTCTGGTGTTGGACCTAAGATGGGGGGGGGGGGGGGCATTACAGACCCCACTTGATAGTCATCAGATCTGGTAATTGGCCAATCAGGTCTGAGCCCTGCCACATGGTGGAAGTAAAGGGGTTAGTTAACCTTTAAAAAATTCCCTATGTTTTAGATAAGGGCCCCTATTAACAATAATCACTGTGCACATGGATTAAATAATATAATATATAAAAGACATATAGGACAAAGTACAAAAGGACGATAATAACACAAAATAAAAATAGAGCTGAAGAGATGGCACAAAACAAGACACAACAACATATTTATGGATTACATTACATGCCGTTTCAAAGATGGATCAATTGATTGTGTAAATTTCCTACCTGGAAGTTACACAGAAGAAGTCTTTATATCAAAAAAAATTCCCAGGACGGACCTTCAGTATCTGTAATTAAAAGATACTATGATCAAACTTTTACATTGCAATATTATATAATCAGGGTATTGTTTATTTTATCACAGTCTTCCATTGCAGCAACACATTATATTACAAATTGAAGGAACGATAAGGAACAATAAACTCTGGTTTAAAAAACAAAATATTCTATGCAAATATGTATTCCTAACTCAAAAAGTTCCTCCTATTGCTCTCAGGACCCTTCAGATTTCCCCAGTTCTTTTTTTTGCCATTAAGTAAAAGTCCTGCAAGCAGCATCTTTGGGGGGGGGGGGGGGGGGCGTGGGAGCGGTGCATACACTGCTCTTAAACCGCTCCCACGCTGCCCCAAAGATGCTGCTTGCAGGACTTTTTTTCCTGTCCTGCAAGCACACCGCCCCAGTGTAAAGGCACTCAGGCTTTCACACTGGGGCTGCAGAAGAGGCAGTTTACAGGCGCTTTTAATACGCTATTTTTAGCACAAAAATGCCTGTAAAATGCCTCAGTGTGAAAGTGGCCTTACAGATGTCTGAAATACACAAACAGAAATGTAATGTTATCTAATGGATATATCTACCTGACAAACCACACAAAGGAAAGGCATTAAAACACACAAAATGCACATACAGGAATGAGCACATTGCGCACGTCACATCACAATTAGAAATCTTACTTGGTCTGTCTGAAGTCCTCCTGGAGAATTAGGTATGGAAGTGCAGTAATCCTGGTGTAAATCTGCTCAAAGATCGCCGCTATATCCGCTGTACACACCTCCTTCTCCTCAGCTGGCTGCTATGTATGGAAAAGATATCATTCTGGCAACAAAGGGCTTCGTTCCCTTTTTAAAAGGCAGAAGGGGGACCAACCTGGTACTAACAAGGTGTACCTAATATAGTGGCCGGTGAGTGTATATGAAAGGGAAGAAACAGATAACTATAAAGTGTTAGGGTGACACTAAACAATATCCTTATTTGCCAAAAGTCCACACAATTACTTAATGGCAAAAAAAGAACTGGGGAAATCTGAAGGATCCTGAGAGCAATAGAAGGAACTTTTTGAGTTAGGAATACATATTTGCATAGAATATTTTGTTTTTTAAACCAGAGTTGATTGTTCCTTATTGTTACTTCAATTTGTAATATAATGTGTTGCTGCAATGGAAGACTGTGATAAAATAAACATTGCCTTGGCTACCCTGATTACAATGTGCTGCATTTCTCAGAAAAGCATAGATGGCATTAAGCACGTCTTTGTGTCCATCACTATCTTATTATGTGAGTCACAAAAATCTCTGGAGAGCAATCTTCTGGCCAATTGTCCCGAAGGATTAGGTGCCAGGATTAGCGATGTTCTCCCTGCAGCCCCATTTAAGGGTTTTTCTGTTCTCCAAAGTATTGTTACTGATTATTGGTTAAGCAGGGAATATCGTATACATCCTCTCTTCTGCTTACCAGTAAGAATTAATACCAGCTTAATACATATGTAGCTCCCTCTACCAGTAGGTAGGTGCTAGTAAGGGTTATTTTACTAGGGTTTCTGAGCACAGGCAAATTTAGGCAGGCCTATGCTGTAAGCTAGGCCTGTCTGTTTTGATCTGGGGGCTGGAAGTGGTCAGAGTAGCAGTGGGTGTGACCATCTGCACTTCAGTTCTGAGGCGCCTCCCCTGCTTCCAGGGAGAAGATTCTGGAAGAGGGTCTGGGTCTGGAACTGGAGTGGCAAGCAGCTTGTGTGTGAGCCCTGACCAGCCCTGACCAATCCCCAATCGGTATTGGCAGGGGGCAGGCCTCATATATAAGCTGAGGTGATATGCCACTGGGGGAGAAAAGTCAGCTGAGTGAAGTGAGGAATGGAATGCTAGGCAGCAGCAGGAGGCCATCCCTATCCCGATCACAGGAGGAGGCCCGGGGAGAACTGTGATGGAACATTGCCTCTACACGGTCATTGGCAATGACTCTGCCACCGCACGGTCGGATGGCAGGGAACTCCTGGAGCAGAGGGGCAGGTGAAGCTGTCGGAACGTATGGTCCAGTCAAGTTCCTCATCAAGGACTCAGGGCTGTGGAAGGTCGGTGAGTGTTACCACAGTGGAGGGCTGGAGGTGCCAGGAAGTCTGTGAGGGAACTCTGCTTTTACACGGTCATTAGCAGAGTCTTCATCAAACACACGGTGGATGATGGGAAGTCCTGAATCAGAGAAGAGACTGCGGGGATCTGTGTCAAGTCGATGTGGCCTGAGGGCACATGATTTGCAAGTTGGGCTGGCTGGGAACAGTAGTCCATTACCTAAAGTCATGCTTTTAACCTACTAGGCCTACGGGGAGAGGTTCTGCAGGCCTCAGACCTAGTAGCAGCGAGCAACCAGAGCCAATAATGGGACTTATTCAGAGTGGGCCCCTATTACCCAATAGAAGAAGATGTGACATACTTAATTTCAGTAACTACAAGTGTGTGCAGGAGGAAACCAGTGTGGGTAGAAGGAACCACGTTTTGTGCAGGAGGGAAGAAGTTTCTGAGAACATCATTTCTACACGATCAGAAGGGGTGTCCTCATTCTCTAACACAGTATTGAATGAGGAATACTTGGAAGCAAATAGTCTGCAGGAGGAGAGCAGAGGAGGAGTAACAGTCTGCATGGAGATGCAGGAGGAGATTCTTATTTAATGTTCATGTACATTCAATCTTCTGGCTCTAACATTGTGCTTTTGTGCTTCAATAATAAATATGATGGCAATGATGAATTCTATGGGCATCCCATATTCCAATCCCTATCCAAGTTGTACCCCCCAATAAAACAACAAAAACAAAACTCACAAAAGACTGTTCATTGTCTCTGGAAGTGATGTATGAAGTCTGGGAGTGGGGTGATTTGGCGAATTGTTTGTTTCTAGCTGCAACACCATGGCTACACATAATGCTGTGAATTATGACATGAATAAGTTGTCAGCTCTTGTAATTCAAACCATTGTAAAGCTTTCAGGACATTGGGCTAACTGCAACCACTCCATTAATGATTCATGGACACTGGCACTGCATAAACGTCCATTAAGTAGAGTTAGAACTCTAATGTAAGTTGAATGCAAATGGATCCCTTTCATATTTCAGCTTTGGAAAGGCTGATGCAGATGGATTGACCTTGTACCACCATTTTATACAATACCCAGGCGACTCTTTATCTTGACAGATCTCAGGAATCACTTAAAGGTTCACTTAAATCAGAGACCTACAACCAATTACTAAAATCTCTTATAAGTGTAGCACTGACCCCCGAAGGAGCTGCTGGTTTGATTTGGGCCTGTACTTTGCTTCTAAACCCCACTAACTTGACTCAGTCCCCTTGACACAGCTGTGGTGCAATACAATACAGTGCAATATAGCAATATAATATAACACAATATACCTGTATTGTCACTTCAGGATCCACTGGCTCCACCTACTGGGAGAAAAGAATACTCCACAACGGGGTACTTAACCAAAGTATACTTTACTATAAGTATTGGCAAACAGGTGATTACAATAATTGTGCTGTCATCCCAACATAGAATGACAGGACAATGAATTTTGATATAACAATTATAAACAATATAATTACAAGGGAGCTCCCCCTACTTTTATAGCTATGTGTGAGATCTCACTTTTAGTACTCAGTCTTTAGTCTTCTTGTCTTCTCTAGCTATGATAATTCCTTATAATTTTTAATCCAAGGGGTGAAGTAATTAAAGTTGAATTAAGGATGATCCTGCTGTTGCTTCCGTAACTATAATACAATGCCTGATATGCTATAGTAAATAGGCCTTGTGCCTGCCTAGTGTCAGTTGCTATACTCCTCCTCTGTAGGACTATGGATCCCAGTGAGGCCTGTTTATAAGTCTGACTAGGTGTAAAAGTTTAGTAAACTGTGGCCTGCAACCCGCTCACCAACTGGATCAAAGGCTCGCTATGGTAACTTTGGTCTGGTGTTTGCAGCTTGCTTCTCTGTCAGCCGGCTCCGTCACTCCATTCCGTTGGGTGAACCTGGTCCTCCGATGCTCAACGAGTGTCTCTGGGTCTCTCCAATCCAGTCACTGTGTCTCTGGTACCGTCGGGTCACTCACACAATAGATCGGAGTTGCGCTCCGCAATGGCTGCAGGCCGCTTCTTCTGGGAGGCCTCCTCACAAGTCCTCACAGGCAGGCCATGCGTCCCGAAGAGAGCTAAAATGGCCGCTTGGGCTCCTTTTATGTCCTACCCAGCATGCACTGTCAGAGAGGGTGTCCATGGGTAGGTCACCCGGCATCCTGGGTAAAAAGGTCAACTCTCCAGTGTAAATAACAGTCACTTCCTGTCAATAGTTCAGTGCTTTGTGAAAGCAAAAATCATTTAAGTCTGCTATCAGTGTTTGGCCGCTAGATGGCGCCAAACAGTAAGCCATAGAAACATCCATAGACTTTCATTATAAATGCTTATACATATTAGTAGACAACATTACCAGCGCTACATAAGCTTTAACATATTTATGCAATTTCAAAAGTTGTTTTTGATCTTTTTAAATCTGCAGCTTTCATTTAAATAATATCTCTGAACATTCTGACAATTATTAGCACAAAGTATGAAGACAAAGGATACAAAAAATTGTTAAAGTGGAGCTTCGCTTCAATAATACATGTTATATTAATATAATCCAACTTTTATAACATACAGTACTGTCCAGAAGTTTTAGGGAGGTGTGAAGAAATGTTGTAACGTAAGAAGGTTTTCAAAAATAAAATATATACTGTATTTTAATTTTATCTATTTACAAAATTTAAAGCGGGCGAAGGGAAGAAAAATCTAAATCAAATCAATTATTTGGTGTGACTAACCTTCGGCTTCAAACCAACATCATTTCTTCTAGCTACACACATTGCTTTTGAACAGTTTTTGAAGGAACTGGGCAGGTACTGTAGGTTGTTCCAAGCATCTTGGAGAACTAAACACAGATCTACTGTGGATGTAGGCTGCCTCAAATCCTTCTGTCTCTAGATATAATCCTAGATTGAGATCAGGGCTCTGTGGGGCTTAACCAACACTTCCAGGATTCCTTGATTTTCTATATGCTGAAGATAGTGCTTAACCACTTAAGCCCCGGACCAATTTGCAGCCAAAGTACCAGGCCCCTTTTTGCGATTCGGCACTGCATCGCTTTAACTGACAATTGCGCCGTCGTGCGATGCTGTACCCAAACAAAATTTACGTCTTTTTTTTCCCCCACAAATAGAGCTTTCTTTTGGTGTTATTTGATCGCCTCTGTGGTTTTTATTTTTTGCACTATAAACAAAAGAAGAGCGACAATTTTGAAAAAACACAATGGGGAGGATTTACTAAAACTGGAGCACACAGAATCTGGTACAGCTGTGCATGGTAGTCAATCAGCTTCTAACGTTAGCTTGTTCAATTGAGCTCTCACAATGAAACCTGGAAGCTGATTGGTTTCTATGCACAGCTGCACCAGATTTTGCACTCTCCAGTTTTAGTAAATCTCCCCCTCCCGGGCACTCGCATCAGGGTCGGGCACACGCTCCTAGTGGTCAAAAGGCGAAGCGACGTAAGGTAATGTTGTTTCGCCCAGCCGTGCCATTCTACTGTAGTAAAACTGTGGCAGCTGGTCTGCAAGCTGTTAAAGCAAACTCACCTATCCAACCAGGGCGTGGCCTGGCTGGAGTCCATGCTGAGGCTGACAATTATCTCACTTCATGCACATGGGTCTGCTTCATGATGTGCTGCTTATGGATCTTTTCCTTTAACATTATCCATCCATGTTGCCATGCTTTATTTTGTTGAGAAATCACTTTGCATTTCTAATTTCGGGCATCTAGAGTAAGGGCAAATGATTAATGTAGCATTTATTTCCTGAAATCCATCTGCCCTTATCTCAGGAATGTTGGCATGAGGGTACGTTTAGATGAGAACACCCCCTACCCCCCTCCTTCAGATAAAAAAAAGGGCTTGTATAGATTCCTGGGATGAATGACATCAGTGTGGCCTAGGCCAGAAGTAAATATAATATACTACATTCCTATCTAGCAGCAAAAGGATTAAAAATACTTAACATTTAGGGCTCTTTCGCACATTCGGACCAGTAAGGTTCGCCTGTCAGCTTTTCAGGCAGACTCTCCATGTACCTCTATGGAGTGACAGATGTTAGCGGTGACATGTCCGCTGACATCCGATCTGCTCGGCTAAATCCAGACGGATGGAAAACCTATCTTCCATCCGTCTGGCAGATGAAAACGGACAGGCGGATCTGTTTTCCTCCGATCCCCCATAGCGGACAGCGGGGCTCTGAGAGGTCCATCCCTGCACAGTGAGCAAAGACTGACCTGTCATCCGCCAGCTCAGCGGGGATCAACGGAGTGATCCCTGCTTAGCAAGTGGAGTCTGTGAAAACGGACAAGCAGGTGTGTAAAAGCCATTATTGAGAGAGTTTAGTTCAGCTTTAAGGGATCTTTGTTTGTCCATAGAAACCCATGGAAAAATATATTTTTTGATACCTTAACAACACTAAGACTACTACCCAGTAAGTGCACTATAAGAATAATAACAGCTAGGATTATCTCAGAAAACTCATTGTGCCACCAGATGGGGATTACCATCATTAGGATAAAGGATTGTATCTTACATTTCATCCATAGCAACTAACTTCACAATTAGATGTTTTTCCAGGGATCTGCATAATTGGCAGTTACCGAGAATGATAGTACTGGTGAAAAGATGAAATGAGAGGGGTATAAGCATTTTTTTGAAAAAAAAAAATAATAAAAAAAAAAATTTGAAAGATAAATGCAGTGTGTACTGCTAAAATGAAATATGCCTACTCCCCTGGCCTTCCTCAATTTTCAAAGGCCTTGTTTACTCCGGTTGTACTGTCTATTGCAGCAAATCGCTTTTCAGAAGGCGGTAATGCAGAGGTTTCAAAGACTTTAATGGATTTTTCTTTCTGACTGTTTCTTTTGTTTTCCAGTTGAAAGGGAATTATGCAGTGAAATAACGAGCTGCAACCTCAAGACAGAAGTGTGGTTCACAGTTGTGGTGTGGTCCCATTGACAATCAATGGGCAGGGGACGCTACCGGTCAACCCCATCATGCCAAGTTAAATTTTACACGACCCCTCTGCCTTCATGTTATGTTCCCTCCCACGAAAAAGTTTTCTCCCTATTGTGGGGTCACCAGTACGGTATTTATAAATTGAAATCATATCCCCTCTCAAGCGTCTCTTCTCCAGAGAGAATAAGCTCAGTGCTCGCAACCTTTCCTCATAACTAATATCCTCCAGACCCTTTATTAGTTTTGTTGCCCTTCTTTGTACTCGCTCCATTTCCAGTACATCCTTCCTGAGGACTGGTGCCCAGAACTGGACAGCATACTGCAGGTGCGGCCGGACCAGAGTCTTGTAGAGCGGGAGAAGAATCATTTAATCTCTGGAGTTGATCCCCTTTTTAATGCATGCCAACATGGCATTGCATGCCATTGCTTAGCCTATCATCTACTAGGACCCCCAGGTCCTTTTCCATCCTAGATTCCCCCAGAGGTTCTCCCCCCAGTGTATAGATTGCATTTATATTTTTGCCACCCAAATGCATTATTTAAAAATTTTCTACATTGAACCTCATTTGCCATGTAGTTGCCCACCCCATTAATTTGTTCAGATCTTTATGCAAGGTTTCCACATCCTGCGGAGAAGTTATTGCCCTGCTTAGCTTAGTATCATCCGCAAATACAGAGATTGAACTGTTTACCCCCATCCTCCAGGTCGTTTATGAACAAAATAAAAAGGATTGGTCCCAGCATAGAACCCTGGGGGACCCCACTACCCACCCCTGACCATTCCGAGTACTCCCCATTTGTCATGGTGTCACAGAGACAGGAAACGAGGGAAAATCTCCTCACCGATCTTTCTTCCTTAAAAGCCTAATGCTATATAAGCTACAGTGGGGGAAAAGGAACAGAGCCTCTGCCATAGTTTTATTGCCATGGGTTTTTGTCTCTGTCTCAACAGTAAATAAGGAAAAACAAAAACACACATTTTTAGTGGAGTAGGAAAACTTAAAGAGGTTGTAACCCTTCTGGACTGATGGGCAGGTAGTCGAGTGAGGGCAAGATGCCCCCCCCCCCCACTCGGCTATATGCACTTGGAGGACCGGAGCAACGTCAAACTTCACTTAACCACTTGCTTACTGGGCACTTAAACCCCCTTCCTGCCCAGACCAATTTTCAGCTTTCAGCGCCGTCACTGTTTGAATGACAATTGCACGTTCATACAACACTGTACCCAAATTACATTTTTATAATTTTTTTCACACAGATAGAGCTTTCTTTTGGTGGTATTTAATTGCTGCTGGGTTTTTTATTTTTTGCTAAATAAAACAAAAAATTACTGAACAATTTGAAAAAGAACTGTTTCATAGTTTGTTATAACATTTTGAAAACAGGTAATTTTTCTCCTTTACTGATGTGCGCTGATGAGGCTGCACTGATGGGCACTGATAGGCTGCGCTGATGGGCACTGATAGGCGGTACTGATGGGCACTGATAGGTGACACTGATAAGCACTGATGAGGCGGCACCAATAGGTGGCACTGATGGTTGGCACTGATGGGTGGCACTGAAGGGCACTGATAGGTGGCATTGATAAGCGGCACTGATAGGTGGCACTGATGATCACTGATGGGTGGCACTGATGGACACTGGTAGGCACTGGTAGGTGACACTGCTCTGTGGCACTGATTATGAGACACTGATGGGTATTGATGGGTTGCACTGTGGGCACTGGTAGGTGGCACTGGTGGGTACTGATAGATGGCACTGGTAGGTGGCACAGTGGGCACTGGCACCTGACACTGGTGGGCACAGAAAAAAGCAGCCGCAGCTTTCTGTGTGAGGGACTGATGTCCCTCTGACAGAAGCCGGTGATTGGCTTTTTTTTCCCCTCACACTGACAACGTCAGGAAAAAAAATAATGATTACCAAGCTTCTGTTTACATCACGTGATCAGCCGTCATTGGCTGACAGCTGATCACGTGGTAAGGGGCCGGGATCGACCTTACTCATAGACTCGGTGATCACAGAGCGCATTGCGCGCGACCCGCAGGTACACGCAGACAGCGCTTGCTCGGGAGGACGTCCATAGACGCCCTCCCGGCAATTAAGCTGTAGCTGTCTTTCAGCTATAGCCCGGGCGGCAAGTAGTTAAAGGGCCTTCGGCCTTAAAGGACCCATTTTTTTTTTTAAAAGGTAAAATTACTTTTTTTT